>JAVQKC010206630.1:0-25907 GCA_036025475.1 Philypnodon macrostomus | reverse complement strand
CTACCTCTTGAAGCTCATCAAGAGAATGCAGAGTGTGTGCAAAGCAGTAATCAGAGCAAAAGGTGCTACTTTGAAGAAACTAGAATATAAGGCGTATTTTCAGTCGTTTGACACTTTTTTGTTAAGTACATATTTCCACATGTGTTCATTCATAGTTTTGATGCCTTCAGTGTGAATCTACAATGTCAAATAGCCATGAAAAGAAAGGAAACTCATTGAATGAGAAGGTGTGTCCAAACCTTTGGTCTGTACTGTATGTACATCTATGTTATGCGGTGTTTACATGTCACTCATAGATCAGATATTGATTGACAACATGAGAAACACACACTTTCTCTTGTCAGGAAGCGAACCTCTCCATTTGATATCATCATATTTTGCCATGAACCCCAAATTGTGTACAGTGGGTCTGGTCCTATATCTTTGTGTGCCAGCTTGGTCAGCAGGCTTGCCCTAAGTGAATGAGTAGTCACAGCGGTGTGGTTAGATAGAGAGTAAATTGGATGATAAATGAGTCTGTGTCCAGGGGTTGGGCCGGGTTTAAAGTCAATTCTGGGCTTCTATCGATCGCCACTGATTGTCTTCTGCCTCTCTTTCGCTGTTTCAACGTTCTATCACTTTCCATCTGAACTTCAGCGCTTTTATAGCTCAACCGCATCTATCCAACCATCTCTTTGCCCCGTGTCCGTCTCACCTTCAGCCTCCTCTTCCTCCCGCCCCGTTTATCAGCGCCCCTAATCTTTCACTTTCTTGGTCAGCTTTCAAGATCAATTTTTCTCTCCCTCAATTTCTGCAGCCTCTCTTTTCGTGGGTCATCATCATTATCATTGTGGAAGAAGTGGTCAGTATAGTCAGTTGAAAGTATACTCAAGTTTTATTGAATGTGGCTGCACGGTAGAAGATTGTTTTACTCACTGAAAAAAATAAAACATTGCTCAATTTGTGCAATCTCTCTAAGCGGAGTCTGCATGTCCTCCCCGTGGGTGTTCTCCCAAGTACTCCAACTTACCCCAACGTCCAATGACATACAAATCTAGTGACAATAAATGTGATATATGCCTGTGTCAGCCCTGAAACTAACTGACCATTGTCCCGGGTGTACACCGTCTAAAGCCCATAGTTGCTGGGACAGGCTGAATGAAAGTTGAAAGTACAATACTAATCTTGCTGTTACTACTACATACGCAAACATGGACTCAAACCTATAGGATCTTTAGAAATGAAGTCAGAAAATACAAAATGAATTACTTCCCATGTGTTCTCATTGTCAATTTTATTTTTTCAGGCAATTAATGGAGAACAAAATCACAACTATTGAGAGAGGAGCCTTCCAGGACTTGAAGGAGCTGGAGAGACTGTAAGTAAATCCACCTACCACTAACAATCTACAACTACATCCATCATTAACATAATAACTCACAACTCATTCTTGTCACTTAAAAATGCCTTTGTGACGGAGAAATTTTCAATCTGCCAATCCTCCATAAACGTATTAGCCCACGTCACAAGGCGGTGAGTGGGAAACAGTGGTGGGTTGTTACGGTGCTCGCCTGGAATCACTGGTATTCCGCATCTAGCCCCAAGGCACTTATGGCATAATTAAGCCTTGGGTATAGCCTTGTGAGACGGACAGAGAGAAACAAAGCGGACATGGACCCCTCGCTGATGTTATGACCATTGTCTGGACTGTCAGGCTTGATGTGTGGGTAAATGTGTGTTGGCAATGACAAAGTGGAATGCACCAGACTGGGATAGAGACTTTTAATTAAAGACCCATGAAGCTCTCAGAGCTTACATGTGCATTTAGACATACCTGAACACAGACAATTATCCACCTATAACCATGAAGAACAAAAATAAACCCATACACTGGTTGTTTTGGTTGAATTCCTCAACAGTTGGTGGGATAAGAATTATATATGATGCTTTCAATCCTCTCTGCAACTCTGTATGTGATAATACCGCACTGTACAGCTTAATGTTACCTGTAAACACATTATTCCATTAAGTCTCCAATAGGACCTAACTTTGTGACACAACATGACAGTTTTTGTTGTGTTCAACTGTAATCCAGTGTCTGCAGTGTGGCATGTTCACAAACACAAAGCTAGAGTCAGTCATCAATGCCCCCCGCGGCCACCAGACAAAGGTCCATCACCGGAGTCTGGAGGCTGGGGGCTCATTTCAAAGGCCTCCATGCTGTGTGGGGGGCTGGAGGGGGCCTGCTGGGCACCACTGCCCAGAGGAGAGGGTCCTAAGCTGGGCTGACAGATCCAGTGTGACTGCCCCCAACGGGGGTGTAAAACAGTTCCCTCTCATCTCTTTTGCAATACGGCTGCGAGGCGGGGATGGGCTGGGTCAGGTGTGGGGCAGTAGCTCCAGGCCATAGAGGAGGGGGCATGTAAAAACACATAAACACAGTACATGGATATGCCACATGCGCATATACTTACACAAGGCTGCTCTGACACTTCCGGTTCTATTCATGCATTACCCACCCATTTCATTCTTTCCTATTGTCCGGAGCAGAGAGGAATGTCATTCTCCACTTTCTCCCTGCAGCTGAAGCAGAGGAAGAGCAGGAGTTCCCGGTGCCCTTATCTTGCTCTCACATTTGACAGCCTTATTGCCCTCATCCAAGTCAAAGACTTAGATTGAAGCAGATAACAACCACAAAAATGCTCCAAGATATGTATGACAACAATTGAAGGCAGTGATAGAATCATCTGAGAGAACAGTGGTGAGATAGAGCCACACATAATTAACTTGAGTAATTGAGTGATTGCATTGTCAAAGGCCATTTAAACACCCATGAATAACCTGAAACTGATTACAGGTACGGAGATGTCATTCAGCTGGTGGCCACAAATGAGATCATTTAGCCCGGGCCTGTTATAATGCTTGAATATGTATAGAAAGCATAGAAACCAGGGCATGATTTTCAAAGCAAAACCCCAGATTAGTGCTCAATTATTATCTGCAAAGCCGTGAGTGATAGCATTGTTCTCAGTGTTCGTGCCGGGCAACTTTCAAAATGCTCTTTTCTTCATTTTTATTGAGCAGTAGAGCTTGAAATGATCTGCACTGTGAACACACACACACAAATCATTTTTACAGCCACAGTAGTGTCGGAAAAGTCATCGGTGATAGATTCTCTTCTTGTGTGCGTGGCTCTGTCTTTTCTGTTTGTTGGTAAACATTGGCCCGGAGTCATTTTTTGGTGATAGTGCTGAAATTGATCATGCGGCTAAAAAAAAGAGTTGATTGCTTTAAGAGATGTCAAAACAGTCAAAGAGATATGTGTCATAGTACGTGAGGTTTACGTTTATTTATCTGATTAAACAGAGACAGCATACATTAACCTCAGGAACGTGAGATGCATTGTACCGGGTTACATCTGTGTTTCCCCTGTAGTCCCTGGACCGGCTGGCGATATAACAAGATAAAACAGTCGGTGATGCAATTTGATAAACAGGGACAAATATAAAAACATGATCACGTATATCACACAAACACAATTCAAACGCAGTCATTCATAACATCTCAACGCCCAAACTCCACTGCAGGCTCCAAAAACACATCAGCTCACAGTATGAGAACAGGTTTGGTTTGAGAGCAGCCATTGTTTTGGTTGTAGTCTGGAGGTTGTTTTTTCTGTCTCAGTTTTATGTTTGAGTGTGTATATGATTGAGTGATTTTTACTGAGTGGTTACTATGTGCTGTGTGGTCTTTTAGCATCTGTTTATGTCTGTAGGCATTAGCACCACAAAGCTGTGCCTGTGAAACTAGATCAATAATAGGCTTTCTAAGGCAGTCACCATCATTGCTTTTTTATTGACCTGACACTTTACAAATTATTGTTTTTGATAATAATTAATATTCTAAGTAAAAATCTCTCTGTCTTTTAAAAAGGGGCAGCAGTGGCCTAGGCCTAAAACACACGTCACACGTCACACGTCACACGTCACGGCAAGTGTCGCTAAAACATTCAAAACTGGCGGGATCTATTCCAGGAAGTGTTGTAGTGTGGCCACTCCAATCTGCTCAAGTTAAAATGCGCTTGACATTGTGCCTGACGCTCTGAAAACATGTGCCGTGTGGGCCTTAGGTGATCCACAAATCACAAGGTGGTTTGATTCCTTCTCCAACCAATTCTCATTGTGCCCTTGGGCAAGACACTTCACCCATTGTGTGATTGTGATGGTGTGTAAAAGGCCAATAGCATGGTATGGCTGCCACTTTTCTGTAAGTCTGCCCCAGGAGAGATTACCACCCCCACTGTGTGACTGTGGAGCGCAGTGAGAAAAACCTTAAGGCAGTTTAGTGTGCAATATAAAGACAATGGTATAACCCATAGGTCAACATGCTACAACTTTGTGGTAGATACAACCAAACAATAATATACATTTTGATACACTTTGCCCATTCCTATGTGTACAAAAGGAAACATTTGTGCATGTAAAAATGATGAAGCATGTAATATGCTCATAAACGAGCAGATTCTGTTTACATGGTGGAAGTGATTTCCCTGTGACACTGAAGAGACAGAGAAATAAATCACTTTGACACTGTTTGTTCTTTAGTTTATTCTCACTTTTATAGTCTGACAGCATCGCGTCTATTTTAAGCGTATGAGCTCATGGCACTCCACTCCCTCCCCACCTGCCGCCCCGGTCCGCGCACATCCTCCTGGGAGGTGTAGCCCACTGGTTGGTGCCCGCGGATGGGCAGGACCTAAGCCTTTGTACGGGACCATGTGAGGCTCTTAAACCAGCCTCAGCGGAAGAATCAGTAAATAATTCACCAACATCATTTCTGCGGGATGTTAAATATTTAAGAGGCCTCTGATGTAACTCGAGTGTGAATGTGTGCGCATGAAGCCGCAAGTGTGTTCATGCACTTTTGCACAAGAGAAAGATATGGGTGATGTCATAGAAAAAGTGCAGAGTGGTTGATAGTGAACAAAGTAAGGCCAGAGTGAGAGAGTTGGAGGCTGTGGACAAAAGTTGGTGACATTTATGTAGAGTTTTGTTTGAGTAAAGAGCGCACTAGGATTTCCTCTTGAGTCAAATGGGGTAATTTCGAAAGAGTTATATTCACATTACATAACTGTTGAAAAATCCCCACTGAGGGAGGCAAAGACTTTTACAAATCAAATTTCAAGGCTCATTGTCGCTGACCACCCTCTAAATCATTTCTTGTGTGGTTAGTTGGCCTAACTCTTAACTGCTGTTATCATTTTTGTCACCACTGACCATGGACCATCCCCAAAAATAATGAAAATAATAATTGAACTTAATCTACGACATTTTGTTTGAAGCTGTAGTCCAGAGGTTCCCTACAATAAGAATTATTTAAAAACTGAAGAGAAAAAAAGTCATACGGACAAAACTATTTTCTTTCTGATTTGATGTTGCTGTAGAGGCCAGGGGAGGGACTAAAGTCAAATAATCATTTTGAGAGATTACCTACTTCATCATAGTCCAGTCATTTTTCTTACATTTTCTTATTTTATGAAGCCTTATATATATATATATATATATATATACAGTTTGAGAACTAGTGATTTAGACTTCACTTGTTACTTCTTGCTTGGTTTCCTTCCATTACAGCTAACGGTCTGTCCCAGGCCTGGCTATGTGTGGTTAGTGTCGGGGTTAAACTGTTTGTAGCAGCCTGTCTCTTAATGCCCCACTCATTTGCCCCTCTCTAAACTGCCCCGCACCACACACACACAAGCACAGACCATGGTCCTCTTGAGTCCACTCCAGCGGGGTTAAATGATTGCACCTAGATTATTAAACTCACCCTGGTTTTCTCTTGTGCGTGTGTGTACGTGTGTGTGTGTACGTGTGTGTATGTGTGTGTGTGTGTATGTGTATGTATGTGTAGTGTGTGCATGTGTCGGCAGGTTGTTGTGAGCTCTTCCCTTGTGAGCGCCTTGTTTACTCAATGGGGTCCTTTTCACACATTCGGTAGCCCGGCCAGACTGCCTGTTTGTTTTTCCCACATCGTCTCCTCTCTTTTCGCCATTGTGGTAAAAAAAGTACCCTCCCTCCCCTTCACCGAGAGCCCTTTTCTCTCATCTTTCTTTTTGGGTCTCCGGCGAGTCCACTGTTTGTCCGGCGGCCATGTTGTACCCCTTAAATCAAGGGCAAGCCACAGTAATTCTCCCCTACACACAGTCTACTTCCTCCTTCCTTATCCCGTTCATAAGTCTAAAAACACAACTGTATAACCTGATATGATGACCAAAATCCAAATCCTCTTTATTTCAAGTGTAACCACTTCACCCACACTGTAAAGTACACTAAGCAGATCTCATTTTTTAATTCATTCTGTGTTTTTCCAGGCGTCTCAATCGGAATAATCTGGCCGTATTCCCTGAGCTGCTTTTCCTGGGAACGACCAAACTCTACAGACTGTAAGTTCACTTTGTTAAACTCCTCTTTTCTGTGCGATGTTGTCTTGTTGAGCTCAATTGATTAATGATGTGTATTTCATTGCATGTCATATGGAATAAGTGTGTAGATTGTTCTTAGTATTGTTTTTGGATCTAAGAAGTAGGAGAAAAGAGTTTTCTGTGCGCCTCCCGTCCCAGCCAGTTCAGTAGCTAATGGAGATTAGCACTTGAGCAGCTGCTGCCCACTGGGAGTCATGTGTGTGGCTGTGGATACAGAGGTAGAAGAGCTGAGAGTGAGGTAGTGACGGAGATTGGTTCTACACAGTAGCTGGTCTATCATCTAAAGTTTCACAGAAGCAGAAAACAGCTTTAGTTCCAGGACATAAACGTTGAAGCTAGCATTCAACCACTGTTTGTTGTTGCGGAGCACCTCTCCTCTCTCAGGAGTGTAAACCGAGCTGTGGATTTCCAGTAGGCTACAGGGCTGGGCCGCTCCGCCACACTCAACTGTGGGAACTAACTTCCCGTCACGGTCATTTGTGGTCCCACACAGTCATTATGGTGGCGTATATTTATGTGTGCGGCTGAATATATTTATCTAAAACAATATTGAGACGCTCACATGATTCACGGAGTGTGTGAAAGTTGTTTATGTTGTGCGGTTGGCCCGGCGGTCGGCTGGACTTGACCTATGTGTCTCTGGGTGTCTGTCTGCGTCGGTGTGTGTGTATGAGAAGTTTGTCAAGGCCAAGAGCTGGCATGTCGCTCAGCATGTGGGCCGAGGTAAAAATACATTGGTCTATACTGCTCAGAGCTCAGCTGTCGCACATAAGATCCTGAGGTGTTTGTGGACTTGAGTGGCTGTGAGTTTATTGTGTTCAGGTGCATAATAAAGAGAATCCCTCATTGTACACACTTTATTCAAAACACGTGTTTGTAGCAGATGTGTCCATGTTGTGAAGAGATGTGTTTTGTTTACAGCACATTTGTATATCTGCAGTGAAACGTGTACCCGGTTTTTTGAAGTATATGCATTTTACAAGCACATGGAGTTAGCTGAGGAGGTAATAAGACATACATTTGACTTGTGCTGTCGTAAAGTATGCATTTATCACTGAATGCCAAGATATTATAACGTCTACAAAATAAATACAATTGACATATTTTTTATTTGAATGTCATCAAATTGGCCATATAACACTAACAGGCTGCAGTCAATTGTTGTATCCGTCAAACGTTTACATGGCGCTATGACAACCACAGTCTTCCACTAGAATCCTCCGTCGTATGGAAGTCGTTGAGATTGACTGACATGCCTGAAGTCTAAGCCAAAAGTATTTCAAGCTGTTTGGTCAATATTAAATCCAATGCGAGCGTCTACACCCCCCGGAGCGGAGGTATTTATAGAAATTACAACAAGGACCTTGAGAACCTCTGAAGTGTGCTCTTGTTAGGTTTTATATTGAGGTCAGGAGGTATGTGCCGGACCGGACCGACTCCACTCCTCGCAATGGCTATAAATGAACACTTGCTTAACCTGCTATTATGAAAATGATGTTTTCACTATTTTTCAAGGCTTGGAAAAACTGTGCGAGTGTGTGAGCGTATTTATGTGTTGACCTTAGCCCCTTGTGGTGGTTTTAAGTCTCTCGGGGCTAAATCAGTCCAGGCTTAGGTCAGGTGCAAGGGATGTTGTGCAATGTTTTTTTGTACATGGAAGAAAATACTGCATTTTTGAGGGAGCGTAATTGGTGTGTTGACTTGAGATGGAGGTGACATTTCTCTGTTGTTGTGTGTGTGAGAGTCGTCTGGATGAATAACCCTAATTGTTAAGATAAGTGACACTTCCTGCGTTTGGTTGGAGATTGGCTGTCCAATTTGGTCATATCTGTAATTTCAAACTTGACAATTGTAAGGGACTCACCAAAAATACCTTATATGTTAGTCTTACAACATCAATCATGATTCAAAATGTTTTTTTTTTTTCCAGAGCACAACTGAACTGCAGTAAAAGCCCTAAACCCGCTGGCCACTTTATTAGGTATAGACCTTGGGTGGTCTTCTGCCATCTTCTGTGCTAGTGTCGCCAGTCCTCTGACACAAGACATTTTTGCTTATCGAACTGCCACTCACTGTATTTTATTCAAACCATTCTCTGCCTGGTTGCAAAAATCAATTCCTGAATTCCTGAGTTGCTTTTTATTTTTTTGCTTTTTTTGAAGGTTGAACATTTAACTAATTACAATGACTAGCTATTTAAGGTCACGAGAAGGCAATAGGTCTACCTAATAAAGTGGCCAGTGAATCTAGTTGTAAATGATTGACAAAACAGTCAATGTAGCTCCAATAATATATTTGCTTCATTATAATCTTTAGCTACACCTGCGTCCATGCCTCCACACTTCACTCTGATCATCTTTAGTACCCAAGGGCCCGGGACTCTTATTAGGTTCGGCAAAAACACATCTGGAGTCCCCATGTGTTGGGTATTACCCTCCAAACGTCTGTCTGTGACACACACTCAAGCCCCTGTCAATGGCCCTATCCCTATTGCAGTAACAGCTGCGCATGTTTGCTCCTATTGAGACTTTGAGAGACAAGGAGACAGTTTGCACCAGCGATCAAACAGCACTACTTCATTAGAAGGACTCTGTAAAAGTAACTATAAAGCTCAAAAGTCTGGAAAAAACACAAACCATTGAACGCATCGCAAGTTTAGACCCGACAACAGAACACACACATTTGTCTTTATGAGCATTTTAATATAAGGGTACGCATATCAAAATTATGTACGCTCCAATGTATTTTCTAGCGTTGCCCAGGGTGATCAAGAAAACAGTTTTTGTCTATTTACATTCATAATAGCTTAATGTCAGAGTGAGCAAGGATACATCAGTTTACCACAAATATGATGAATACATACAAGGAAATTAGTTGTTGATAAGCAACTCACTCTTTGTATGTTTAGCTCAAAAGGGCCTCATAGTATTGTGTATGTGTGCCAAAAGGTTCCCAAATGGAGGGTTGGGAGCAAAAAGTGGGTTTATGTGGAGGTAGAGTATAATGTGAGCTTAGGAGAAGTCTAAATATGCGTAGTTTGATTAAATTAAGTGCATTATAATAAACACAAATCTTTGAAACTTTCATTCTCATATAAAAAGCCTGCTTTGGGGGAAATCCAGCTTTTTTATATAAATGATTTCAATAATATGTTCTAGCCACCTTCTGTAAAATCCCCTATAATACCATTTTGTTTCTCAGTGGCCCACAATGGACTCGTTGCCTGCTCCATTTCTCATCTGTCCTGTATTTGTGTGTGACCTCCATCAGCAGCAGATGAAAGCGGAGCAGATGAAAGCCGGATTGATAAAGGAAGCACAATAACAGAATGTGTCACTGCCTCCGTGGCTCCACTACGAGACGGGACACTCTGCTTTGTGTAAATGCAGTGTTGAGCTATTTTGATGCTTGGCCTTTTCTGGCTGGTTTCCCTCGGCAACAGCTGATGGGTTTTCCTTTCTCAGTGGACTGACCCGATCTGATCATAGTTACAAAATGTTGCTTTACACCCCCTTTCACTGGCATTTTCTTGTTGGTCCGTTAGCTAGTTGATTTGGCTTAAATAAGGCTTTTTGGAGTGGATCTATCATTATCATAAACAAGATTAGGGCCATTGCAACCAAAGATACTGCTGTATCTTCAGCAGCTAGAATCAGCAGAGTTTGATTTGAGTTTTTTACCATTATGAGTTAAAAGGACTCTGTGGCTCAATGAAAAAAGCATTTATCACTGAAACTAGAAGACCCCTGGTTCAAGTCCATTACTAGGCACTACCACTTACCCTTAAGAGACAGAGACAATGCCTTGGTGGAGGTCTTTAAGAGTTTTTGGTTGATTTTAGAGTGAGGGAAGCTTGACTTTAGCGCCCATAAGCTAAGACGTGAATTGCAGGAGTTGAATGAATGACTTGGTGTGTAATAGTCCCTAATCCGGTGCTAAACGTTGCCCTGATGAGGCTTTACCAGGCGGCATTGTTGCTTAGCAGCCAAGAGGGTGGTGGCTTTGTCTTGTGTGAGAGCTTAGCCCTTAGCCGAGACTACAGGCTCAGCACACAAGAGTCAAGGCAATGTGCGGACAGAGGTCAGAGGTAGAGAAAATTACATTTAGTCTCAGTAAATAATGTTGTTTAATTAAGATAGAGGGCGTGAGCTGCTTTAGTCGCCACGGTGATGACGACCTCTAGGTCCACAGAGGTCAAAGTTGAGGAATGTCCCAGTCATGAGATCAGAGCGTGAGGTGGTTTATTAAAGCTGAGGACTCCACCCATTCACAGAGAGAAATGAGATGTAGATGATATATAAGCCACATGTTGCGTTGTGTACAGTGATTCTGTCTCTACGTCCTTTTTGAATTTGGAAACCATTGAAAAAGTGTACCCAGAAATTAAATGAACTAAAATGTTAGCCACCAAATGAATAAACAAGCTAGTTTTAGCAACATGCAAGTAATGCCAGAGCCTGGTTAGAAAAACGGTTAGCTTTAGTTAGTTTAGTTTTATTTGATGCAGCGTTTAGTATTTCTGTAAGTACTAAAACTTGACAAGAGACGATTTTTGTTTTAATGCCTGTTATTGTATGTATTAATGTTATCAGATATTCTTTATTCCAGTGTGATTCATCCAGTCATTCTACTTAAGGTTCTTAAGTTAACATTTAAAGGCCTAGTTTAATTTTGGCCTGTTGCCTTTGAATCTGGCTCATATTTGATGTTAGCAGATGAAAACCGTGTTTTGGAAAGAAGATTTTTGGCCACTGGCTTTGTGTACATAGGATATGCAAATCGGACCCATTATGTGTGTGTGAGGAAATGAAGTTAAGCCCCTCACCGCCTGGGGCAGCTTGCATTGGGCCTGTTGCTTTTGCTCCTGTCTGTTTCTCCAAGTCGTAGTTTTTGTTTTTGGCACAGACATATACCATTCAGCAATATTTCCTGCCCCCTCCGGTTCCTCTCATATCAAAACAGAGGCCACTTTTCTGCGAATACAAAACCATTGGTTTGTGGCTTGTTTGCAGATATTAAGTCATCCTTACACACCAGAAAGTGTAAATGCAACAGTTACGCTTGTGTTGAGGTGTTGAGTGTCTGAGTCACAGACTTGCCACCATAAGAATCACATGACTGACTTTTGCAATTGCTCAAGGCCATTCATTCCTAAGCAGTGATTTGGCCGATGAGATACCAACACAATGCCGTAATTCATTCTGGAGAAATTTAGAGGGGGCTTGGCAAACACCGATTGGGCATTATTGAGAGGGCACCAGCACAAAAGATGATGTTATTAACTTATGTTGTTCTGCTCAGTGACTATATCTGAAGATGTGTGTGTAGACTTGATGTTTTTACATTAACAAACTTTACACAGAAAAACAGTCATTTATTAATCCATCTTTTCCCCTCTGAGGCTACAAATATGGGCCTTATGTGGGGTACACCCTGGATAATGGCCAGCTAGTCGCAGGGCTGACACAGAGACATACACAGACAAACTGGTAGGCAGAAAAAGAAAATGTTACAATTTCAAACACACACCTTATCTTATAGACCAATGCAATTATTATCACATTATGTCATCCAATGTGAGCTAGTAGTGCTGTCAGAAGTTGAAATGTTGAGGAATAAAAAAAGACGATGATTTTGAGACTAATCCAAGTCCAACGTGAAGGAGCCAGAATTTTCTGTTTAATTATTAACTACTTTTTCCCCCCTTTTGACTTGATTGATTGAACAATGAGGATTAGCAGAAGTTTCACGACAAGGTACATCGGTGTAAAAAATAATATATTGGTACCATTTACAAGAATTCTTAGTTGCTTCTCCAGTTTTGCAAACCTGAAAATGCCTGTTATCTGGCCAAATGCGGTTTGACTGATCACAGACCCAATGAATTACCTGTCGCCCAGGGTAAGTGAAGGTCAAAGGTCACAACTGCCAGGTGAAAGGTCGAGGAGCATCAGTGTCGCCCAATGAGTTAACCAGGATAATGGACATGCCAGAGTACAAACGCCACAACAGGGCAAAAGCACAGAGACAGATGACTCAATGAATGAAGGGTATTTACAGAAAAGATTAGACACATGTTTGTGCTCTTAAATGGTGCAGAGAGGAGCTGGGAGACGTCTGCTGAGGTGAGGACAGATGTGCATGACCCGGGTTGAAAAAGATGTCGGAGAAAGTGAAGAATGGTGAAGAGCTGCAAGGGAATTGTGTATGTGGTATGTCAGTGCGTATACTGTAAATGGCAGGTCGCCCGAAGCCTGGAGCCAGCGTGTCTGTCAGAAACAAGTGCCCAGGTGTGTAACGTGAGTGTGGATTATCCAAAGTGAAGAAGGGGGGCCACATACCAGTCCAGGAAGAGCTTACCTGAAGAATATCACAGTATGTGTATGTGTGAGGTACCTTGTAGTTGTGTCACTTCCTCTCCTATCTGGATTCACCTTCGGCCAACTTAATACACCATGTCAACACTTCCTCTGCCTCCTATTTTTGGTTTTCTCATGGAGTCTCTGGCACAAATAAATATGAGCTCAAACTCCTAGTTACTGGCTCTTAAGCTCAAATTGTTGATCATACAATTACCAGATGTAGTCATCTGCCTATGTTCAAGGCAAACCAAGGTTAACTGAGAAAACAATATACATTGAGCTGCAGTTCTGTGGGTAAGAAATGCCTTAGTGATGCGAGAAGTCACAGTGTCCAAATGAGATAATATTGCTTAATGGAGCCATGTCTTCAGAGGTAAATGAGTATTGACATAAATGAGAAGACAAAGAAAGCTGACCCTTCCAATATCCATAGCCTGACCAGCCATGACTAATTATTTTCCTATTCTATAGACGTTTGTCTGGTCTCTCGTTGATTGCATTCAATTTCAAGGGTGGAATTTATCGTTGCATAGTAACCGAAATGGCAGACATGACGCAAAAAAGCCACACATTCTCACACACAATTGTTGTTAACGAGGAAGTCACGTTAGCAAAGTTTGTATATGACAGGGATAACCAAACACAGGGCGCTCCAGCAAGTAAACGCCTCGTGATTGGTCCATCCGCAGGCTGCAATATCTCTCTACTGTCAATAGGTAATACCACCCAACAATGCATCTATATCATCCCGGATTCATTCCTAAACGAGCCACTTCCTGTACTATCTTGTTCCATTTACTTAATAACAACATTAACACCACCAGGATGTAGCTTCTATCCTAATACTTCCTGTTCGTCTCCCATGGCGATGGAATTGGGTCTCTCTGAGGTATACGAGTAGGTATAGATCCAGGCTAAAGTATTGATGGATGAGTCAGGCCGCTCAGTGAATTATGGTGGAGATTATGAAGTAATCAGGACAATTCATCATTCAATGCTCCTCCACTCACCCCAATCACAGCTACTCAGCAAAATTGACCCCACACAGCTATGTGCATTCATGTATAGGGCCGAGCTATTTTATTATAGCTTATAGTGTGTATGGTGCAAGGTATAGGGAAAGTATGAGGCGGGTTACGAAGAATTAACCCCAAAGAGGAGGTTTTGGAAGACATATCCATAAAAACCTGTCCACTGTCCCACAAATCAAGTCACTTAATATTAACTAATGCAGGTTCTCAAGAACAAATCAAGAACATTTAGAGAAAGAAATACCGACAAACAACATATTATAGACACTAATATTTCATCAGGACAGAAGGTTTATGGGTTACAGATACTTAGGTGGTAGAGCAGGTTGTCCATTAAACGTATGGTTGGAGGTTCTTTTCTCACTCCAACCAGTGTTCTTGTGCAAGACACTTCATCCACCTTGCCTGAATGACTGTAACTGCCATGGTGTGTTTAGTGGAGATCAGAGAAGTTGTTTGGATTGGTATGGCAGCCACATCTCCGCCAGTCTGCCCCAGGCCAGCTGTGGGAACGGAGGTCTACCTAATTGAGGAACAATGCTCTCAAGTATGTTATCTGTCTATATAATGGCGCCATACTAAATCCAAGGTTATAACCATGTACGAAGTTGGCCAAAGAAAAAGCAGTAAGGTTCAGTTTGTGTCAGTCAGTCAGCAGACCTAACATGGCTGTCTTTTCTTTTCTGGATGCCTCTCCCTCCCCTCTAATCCTCCATCTTGGCTCCATGTCAAGCCACCTTGTCCAGTTGCACAATATCCCCCCTCCAGGGCAGGCAACTGCATCCCCTCTCTGGCTCCATTAGTGCCACTCCACTGGCATAGCTGGCATTCTCCAACAGGACCGTCATCGCCTGCTCCTCTATTGGCACCCATGTCACTCTCCTAACTCCACAAAGGAACCCCTCTACCCCTCTGTCCCACTCGCTTGGTCTTTTCGTGCCCCCGTTTTCCATCCCCTCCGCAGCCTGTCCCAGATCCTCTTTTATGGCTGCTTCCTTTTTACAGGACATTGGACTTTTACTGGACTGCTCCATCGCTCATTGGTTTAGAGAGGCTTATGCAAGACCCTTAACTATGCTAATGATGCAGAAGAAACCAGGAAACGGGGGATCTTGACCGCTGGTTCCTCACGGAGATGTTGCTCACAAGTGTAGAGGCTCTCACAGGATTTCCCCCAAAGCTGAGAGTGTTTGAGGTGACCACAGCGACCTGGCCTCATTAAAATGCACTATGTTTACAAAATGTGAGGACTCAAGCCAGGAAGGGACTTACACACATCAAAGCCAATATGAAGAAAAATAAAACAATGATATTTTTTAGCATTTACATGAATGCAAAAATAGAAATAAATATTGCAACAATTACGTACCAGTGATGCATTTACTTTTCTCATTTCACCAATGTTTGTGAAGCTGCAGCTTAAAATAGTTACATCTAGAAGCCAAGGCAATAAACCTTATGTCACTTCTGTAAAAATGCTGTATAGAAACATATATTTGCTACATTTCTTAACACTTGACTAAAGCAGTTGCACAGTATTGTTTGGTTCAAAGTTATCATTTAGTCCCAGTAAAATCATGAAAGCTAAATAATGAGGCAGAAATTACATTCACTGGAGGCCTGTGTGACAGATCAGCAGGACTATAATCACAGGTTTGGCCCAAGTCAACACACACCGATCAAAACTCCTCTCTGCTTAATCACAGGTTGAAATGCTGATGTGTCATTATCCAATTACAGTTTGCTCTCATCTCTACGGTAACACCATGCTCAAGAACCCTGACCTCTCTAAAAAGACGAATACACACACTGCGCCGGAGCGTGCCAGGAACGGTTGGGTAATACCAGATTTAACAGATGCTATCAAAAGAGTGAACAGATAAACTATGCAATGACATGTCAGGACACTGAGCGTATCACGGCTTGCTCTTCAATTCGTCTGGTGATCACAATAGTGCTGTGTCCTCCTGTCTTCAGGTTAGAGTGTCTGTCTGAAGAAGAGGATTTGTAGGGCAATATGTGGATACCCCTTTATAAGGAAATCACATTACGTCAGAGATATAATGATTTTAGTCGTGAAAAGATAAGCAGGGAGAAATGAACAAAACCAAGGCAAAACAGTTTTTCTATTAAAGCTCAAATTATATAACATAATCAAAACATTCTTTCTTGTGATACAGTTAATATATTTCATTTAACTCAAAACATACTGCATAACACTTTCCGCCGTACAGGTCCACTTAACCATTCAACAAGACCATCATATATTCTGTATTTATGTGTCTGCCCCATTGCCAAACTGTATGCCTCATTGTAAAACAAAGACTCCACCATTTAAAGGAATTGACTTGTGGAATATTGGCAGACAAGACAGTGTTGTGTGTGTGTGTGTGTGGGGGGTGTGTGTGTGTGAGCGTGTGTGTGGTGTGTGTGTATGTGTGTGAGCGTGTGGTGTGTGTGTGTGTGTGTGTGTGTGTGAGCGTGTGTGTGTGTGGGTGTGGTGTGTGTGTGCAAGTCCTCTCCTGTCCCAAAGGTCAGATACTAAAGAGTAGGGTCACTTGTGTCCTCAACTCAAATATTTAAGTGTTGAGAAAGAGAATCTGAACAATTTGCTTTTTCAACGTGTTCACAAAAAGACATATTTCTTCTTGGTCTATACTTTTCATGAAGATTTGAGCCGAAAAATTTGCTAAAATAAAACCATTTAACAAAACTGGCATCAGCAAACACAAAAAGATGATGTAAATCAAATTCCTAAAGCAATGCAATGTAACTTTTTTACTTGAAAAAAAATTGCAATATCTTCAGAGTTGTTGAAGCTACAAACCATACATAGTTTGTCCTTCACTCTGGTTTCCAATTGGGAGAGTGCATCTTATACATAAACAATAGACAACGTTTACTTTTAAGATCCCAAAAGTAGAGCATTTATATGAAACCAGGTATTTTTGGAACTCTTAAATCAAATGTTAAATATACCTAGCTTTTTGTGACGTTCTAAAACTCACCACTTCCCACATTCTCCTTCAAATGCACCTTTAAAATCAGCTGGACTTAACCGTTACAATACAGTAATAGACCAATAGTTCTCCCTTTCACCGTACCAGTTCCACAGATAGCTAATGTTGGTTCACCCTTGTATTTGTATTTATTTTATTGAAAGGACAGTGCACATTAGTGAACATATACGTGTCAATATACAGGATTATAGCCAAGGCTAATTTCTATCCTCAGTCACAACACATGACTCTCACTAAACAAATACAACACTCAATTACTGTCATTACTGCATACATATACACACACTCGCATACATACAGTACAATCACTAAAAAAAGAGTTCATGTCAGATTGTGTGAACAGTTTTGATTGTCCAGGAACCATGAGCTGAGGGTAGGCAGATCCCGATGTCACTTCTGGAGCTTGCTCTTGTGGACCCTTCAGCAGTCGCTTAGGTGAAAAGCTATTTAAAAAGTCAAATGGGGAATCGGTGAAAGGTGCCCTCAACACCTGGACACAGACATACACATATCTCTCTGTAGTAAAGTTGAAAAGAGAAGAGGCAAGGAAATGAGCGCCCCGAGGCTATGATGTCAGCCCGTTTTACAGCCACCCATAATTACAAGCATGGCTTCCAGGCGCATAGGTTACTGTCAGAGCTGACTGAGTGACCCTGTACGCTGCACATTCCCAGACTTTGGGGTAAGGAAACATATGTCTTCACAGGGATTTTATTTGAATGATTGTCCATAGTTATAGGAAAATCACTATCAAAAATATGCTCATATAAGGTGTAAGTCAACAATACAAAAAAAAAACTACAAAAAACTTGAAATATTTGATAGCTATGTTGAATGTTGCAATTCAATATTTCGGCTAATGTTTTTTTATGTAGATAGTAGATTGACTGATTTTAAATGATGCGTGGATAATCTACAATTTACCAGTCAAATTGATTGCAAACTTAAACTTGCCAAATGGCTTAAAAAGGACTAAACAAGAACTAAACTCAAACTAAACCAGAGCTACACCAGGACAATACTGAGGACTAAATCATGACTAGATTATGCTTACGGGACATAGATATAGATATTGCTTTTACCATTATTATTATTATTATTATTATTATTATTATTATTATTTTTGTTCTAAAAAAACACTTCCCAAAACATTTTAAAAGTATTTTGACCTGGGTAGGTGAAGGGAGGAGAGGAGAGGGTTAATAACCACAACACTTTGATAGCCTACATGTTCAGACAAACCCACAGTGGTCCCATGCAGGTTATTGGGGGGATTGTAAGTTCACTCCCATAAGCATGACAAGCTCCATTTCAACTTACAGTATGTGGCTGTATGGTATACCTTCCCACCGTGACAAATATGGTGGCTGCGGCCGGCGGTGTTCAGGAGACATACAAAAGAACAAACACTGCGGATCATACAGTCCTCCCGTCTCTTCAATCTTCAATCAGCCCTCTCCAGAGATGGCACCATTTGCCGTGGCTTGGCTGACTTTTATGGCATATATTCATCTTCCTCTTTACTTCTGTGACCTTCACATTTTCTTTTATGCTCAGTGGATGTAGTGTTTACTGTATAAGTACATCTGTGATTCTAGATAGATTATGTTGATGAGGTCTGTGCTCAGAGTATGTCTATAGTGTTTTTTCATATTTCCCACACAATCAATTACTTTCTAAGATTTCTAATTTCTACGGTAGATTATTACTTTCAAATGAGGGTAAATAAATCAGGTTTTAACAAGAAAACTTACATACATGATATATCAACGTGATAGTATACTATCACGTTACATGATACCATTACATTTTACATGTGTCACGTTAAAACAAGATACTGTATTGTGATGTTTTATCACGATACACACTTTTTCACATTTTTACATAATATTTATCACATTTTAACACGATTATTATATATATATCATTATAACAAGATCCAAAATGTTCACATTTTACATGATACTAATTTATCATTAGTGCATTATCATGTTTTATCATGAGACACAATTCTCTTGTTTTATCACGTTCAAGTATCATATTTTTACATGATGCTAAACATATCTTGTAAAAACGTGATAGTTTTCTTTTCAAAACTCGACACAGCTGAAATTTGATCACACTCAGCTGCCGTACATTTTTGTATATTTTTATCAATAATGAAATTTTTTCCAAGAGTAATTCTACTAACTTTTTGAATGTTTTCTTTATGCTTCCATGCGCGTGTGGCCTAAACAGCCAGAGACAGGTGATAAGGGATGGGCTCATGGCGCTGACTGTGTTCAGCCAAGCAGAATGGATGGCTTTAATTGAACACTTTGTCCGTGTGTGTCTGGGTGTTTGGAGGCGGGGGGCGTGCAGAAAACGCAGGTCGTTTCCATGGTAACAATTAAGCGCGAGGAGGTTTCAGGTCAAGGTTAATTAGCATGCAAAGATGAAAGAGAGTTGGGTTGAGGCAACATGGGCTGATGCATGTTTGTTCTGTTTGTACATGTGTGTGTTTCTTTGCACGGTTTTTGGATCACTGCTGGCTTCTGCATTTATTTTTCTATATTTTGTACCATTGGAAGTAGGTGTGTGAGATATGGTAAAAATATTAGATCACAATTTTATCAAGATCAACATTTCAAGTTTAGTTAACTTTTTGTTTTACACAGCTACAAATTCAATGTACATCTAATCCAATGTTCATCAATATACTTAACACTATTTATTTTCATTTTTTATTAATATGAACACTGGCATTGTTACAGTAAAAATGACAGTGAAAAGAAGAGCATTAAATTAATTAAATCATGATTCAGTGTGCATTAATTGTTTCCTACTTTTTACTGTTATTTTTACTGTATCAATGCCAGTGTTTATTTTAATAAAGTGAAATAAAGAGTATAAGAGTTATGATGATCGGATACATTTTATGAAGATACTGATTGCAGTTGTCTTCTCTATAACGGAAAAATATAAAGATCACTAAAATGGTGATAAAATCTAAATTGTGATGTTGGCTTAGTAAAAATGTGATATTATATTTTCACGCCCACCCCATAGTTTCCAAATGTATCTTTAGTCAGTTCTTTGTATTTACAGCCACTTTATGTTCAGAAACTAAACTGTGTTACTATAGAAACGGATGGTGTTAAAAGGTTGCTATGAATTAAGAAACATACAAAATATCTAGTTTTTGTTATATCTGGTTCAGCGATATATAAGGAATTAACAAGAAACTCAAGATATGTATAACCCTTTTTTGGGCAGAACGCTTCTATTCCTACATTCTATACTGCACTTACGGCCTAATATGTTCTGCACAGTTTTTCACACTTTCAAGACCACTGTGTGTGTGTGTGTTTGCTGATTGATAAGGATTAATAATGTAAGGTGAACAGCCATTAAAGCTGGGGAAATCGAAATGCCGCCTTGAGCTGTGAGTATTACTGTGGAAGTTTCCGGTGTTGGCTAAACATGAGTGGCCGCGGTGGCAGATGTGTGCGGACCAACAGTAGCAGGTGGTAAGTTCATTTCACCCTCTGGCCCAAACTCACGCTCTCTGGGGATTTGGATAGCAATCTGAATCTCAGCTGCTCTGTTTGTTGTGTTGACGAGGCTTTCAGATAGAGCTAGTAAAGAAGTCAGTCAAAAATTGGTGCTCATGCAAACTGCTGCTATGATCTTTGGCTATATATTTCATGCACCTTGGCTGAAATTATGAATGTGATTGTGGTGGTGTGGCTGCCACATTTCTGTTAGTCTGTCCCAGGGCAGTTGTGGCTACAAATGTAGTTTAAGAGTGGAGCACCATGACATTTTAAATATGTATCCAAGAATAAATATTGTGAACAACATGGATAGTGTGACATACAGCTGTACTCAGCTGAAGTGTAATCCTGGTCCAGAGGCAGGTAGATTTGACCGTGCCTTAAAGGGGACACTTTCCCAGGTCCTCCCCTTTAATGAGGCTCAAGTGTTGCTTAACCTTCTTTCAATTGCTATTCTAAACCAGATGCTTGTGCACTCTCACCTTCTGACCGCAGGTCATTACAGCTAATTGCTAATCTGGTCATGTGGAAAAGCAGCGGCGATCAGCAAACAATCTCATGCGCTGACACTCTTAGACCAAGTATCCAGGGCCTCAGCTTTCCCCACACTGCCTCCCCACACCCCGTCTTGAAGCGTAAATAGGGGTCGAAGAAAGACGGCCATTACCACAGAGGCAGACGGCCAAAGAAAAGATGTAGAAAGAGAGGAAGCAGCAGTTGTTTGTTATTAAATTGTGTCTTCCTGAGGTCAGTGACACAGAAGCTTTTAGTCGCTGCTGGGAGCACTTACCGGCAACACCACGTCTAATTGGTTAATGACGTCTGATGTCATAACAAGCCCTATTACTGAGTCCTTATGTGCAGTTGTCAAGGAACCAGGCTTTTTTGTTGCGAGCTGTGGCTGCACTTGTCTAGTGTAACGTAGTGTCGTAGAAATGTACATTCACTGGTCATTTTATTAGAGAGACCTAGTACAATCATGTGACCACCGTAATATCCTGACCTTTACTTTGTTGCCAATCGCCCTCTACATCTCCAGTCTGTCTGCTGTGTGTGTGTGTGTCTGTCTGGCCATCAGTTACCTTAGAAGCCTGGACCAAAAATAACAACACCGTGGCCTGTGGTTGCAGCCTTCTCACATAGCCTATAAGCTTAACAGCTCTGGTGACCACCTGCACTCAGCCTGTATGCAGCCAAAGCTCCGGCTGCTCTGCTGTGGCTGGACCGCAGTCTGTTTCCTATTTGCCGATCGCCTCATTAACGACTTCCATTTGCTCGTTGTAATTGCGATTTACTCATGAGTGCCTGAAGCTGGCTTAAACGTCTCATCACTCCGGAGCTCAGTGAACCTGACTCCAAATGGTGATCTAAGTTTCTTCTGATGATTCCTGTCTCCCCCCCCGGTCAGAAACCCCCTTTTTGAGGCCCCCACATCCCGCAGGGAGAGCAGCAGTGACCCATATGTGGCATGAAGCATTCAAAGGCACATCTGAACCCCTGTCCTGGCATGCACCCCCCCCCCCCCCAAACACACACACACTCACTTTCTGCACATACAGTCTCCCCAGCAAAAATAAAAACAAATCAGCCAACTCGACACACTTGCATCCTGTAGAAAGCATTGAGGCACACTTTCATTCACGCACACTCAAAAAGACGTCAGTAATGGGCTTAGAACTGCAGAGCGTTACGTGTGCCAAATCTTGTCATGATACTGTCCTAATCCCATAATCCACTATCCTCCTGAAAAAATGAAATTGGGATTACCCCTCTATCTGTCTGCATTACTTTTACATCTCCGTGGCAGCGTTCCACAGTGCCATGAGGTATTACAGCGTTCTCGGGAATGTCGGCCAGCGTCATGCTCTCAGTTAGTTTTCCGCTGATCGCAGGGCTCTGGTTTGTCTAGTGCTGTGAGGAGTTGAAAATGTTTAAAATAGATTATGGGAAAACTCGTGATATTTTGACATTAGTTATTAAGAATCGTAAGGTGCCTTTGGTAGAGATAGTCCCATGTTATTCATCTGTTCTTCTCCCAACAAACAAAAACTACATTTTGTCAAAAACACGGAAAGTTGTTTTCACAGAGAAAGCTTGCAAAAAACATGAATCTTTTTCTTACTTTCAGGACACTGTTGGTAATATGTTTGGTTAGTTTGTAGAGCAACTCATAATGGAATACATTTTTTATGAAGGTTTCAGAAAAAATGACTAATTGGTCAAAGAAATAATGATACGTTTTTGATCTAGGCGTTTGTAAATAGTGCTGTGTAATTGTGAGATAAGGCCAGTTAATAAGGGCAAGGTTACACTCTTGTCCTCTGCATTTGACCCATGTCTCAATGCCACCGGGGCAAACCTGCCAGGAGCAGTGGGCAGCCGCAATCAGTGCAGCGCCCGGGGACCCATCCCCAGATCCCGAGCCCCAACCACAAATGGTCAATAAAGGAAGAAAATCAGTGTAGATCTTATATTATAACCACTGCTAAGAAGACCTGTATGAAGGCTGTATTTTACCTCAACATTTTCCCTTCAGCTTTATTCCCTTTTGATAGCCTAGTCTCACAATACGACATTTTGAGTGGCGTCAAGAGAATACAGCTAAAAAGTATAGTTTCGACAACTAAGCACAAAATCCCCCTAATAATTATATCGGCGAAACAACGATATTATGGAAACACGTTGGTCCGTGTCTGCAATGAAACTTGGTACAATGATTCTCCACAGTGTACCCAACATAAAATATTATTATGACCCCACCCTACAACAAACAGGAAGTCGGCCATTTTGGATTGAAATATTTGACAGCCTCTAACTTGCACATACTTTGCCCAATTAGGCTCAATCCTGAAATACCTAATTACCCCCCGGCCCTGAACACATCTGACCAATATGATGGCAGTTACCTCTACAGCGCCCCCTATAGACTGAAAGAAGAAAGTAGTTTTGGGGAATTTGACTAAAACATTGACCAAAAACATTCTTCACAAATATCCAGACCAAAAAACATTTGATTAAATTGCTTGTTAACAATATAAAAACTCTTAGAAATCACATAATGTCTGATTAAGGTGCCTGTTGGTGACATTTGGGGCAGACGTATGAGGCCGTTTTGATGATATACACCTTGCGGTCATGTAGTGTGGGCCTAGTTTCCATTTATATATTATTTATACCTAAAACCATTAATAGTCATTTTGACATTGTGGCTTGAGTACATTGAAATCAAACTGATAACAATGTTGTGGTGGTCTGTGTATACATGATCATAAAAAATAAATAGATTATTCTACATTATATAACATTTACAAAGATCTTACAAAAAAATAACCAAGATCTATAAGACCTATAAAACCACAATTAAAATATACTTCATAAATCTGCACTTTTCACAAGACAAAAAGTGTAAAGTATCCTACTGACCACACACAGCCCACCAGGAGCTAGGTTTCCCTCCAAACAGGAGACTGAATAGCTATGTTATATTTGGCATAGCCCTTCTCTCGTTCTCATGCTACAAATATTAGCACAAGATTTGAAGCAGTTTGTGGAGTCCTTCCTAGACCCTCTCTTGGGTAAACTGACAGTTACAGTTAACTGGGGAAAAGGCTACGCAGCTACTGCACACAATTAGTGCTTTTAAGTTTGCCAAAAAATGTGCTTTTTTAGACTTAAATCAAACCTTTGAGATCTTTTTGGCCTAGTTCCTCATTCTTTTATAAGAATCAGAACCATTTTTACAGTCTAATATTGAAAGTGTATCACACTATGTTGATTGCTCTTGACATAAGGTTTCCAGTCCAATTTAAATATTGAAAAACTATTGGATGTATATATGTGCAGCATTAGATAAGCACACATTGTGTTGAAGATCATTGAAGATCCATCCTTGGAAGTTTAGTAGTCCCACAGGCCACACCAGCGTTTCATCAAAATTCAAGTATAATCCAGGAGACATGAGTCTTTTTGTAATCTTTGTTTGCATGGCTTCAGAAATTCTGAACATGTCAAAAATATATTCCTATATAATGTGCCCAGGACTTTGGTTGTAAAAATATCTTGATTCACTTTACATCCCATGTGGCATAACCATCTTTCTTGATAAAGTGAAATATTCAGAAAAATAGATCCACAAAATCAAACAGTTATTCCAGTTCTTCTGTTGTTCCTCTTAGGTTCCCTCCACACTGGGATAAAGTTTGAAGACTTTATAAATCCACTCAGAATAGAAGGCAACGTTAACAAAAAGCGCTGGCTGTGATGAAGCACATTTAGTCCTTTGGATGCTCACACCGATGATGACTTTGCGTTCATGTTCTTGACAGACCAGCGGACCACCATAGTCTCTCTGTGAAAGGCACAGTATGTTATCAAACCAATGATAGCTGTATAATTGAACACAAAAAAATAAAGATTTCTCACATCACACACTCCTTCTCCTCTTTTGCCTCCAGCACATATCCTACTGTCTCCAGCATCTCCTTTGATTTGTAAGCACAAATCGCTGTTGACCATCGGCATGACAACAGAATTGAGTGTGTCGTCTGAGCCTGTGCCTGTGCAAAACAAAAGCAATAATAGTCTCAGTAGTTCCATTAAATCTAAATATAAAAGGCATTTTTAAATGTGAGAGCTGGTAGTACTTTTGGTTTCCCCCCATCCATACATGGTGCAGTTGGTGCCTTTGGGGATGTGACACTCTTTCACTGGAAGATGAATTGTAGAGGCACCTTCAGACACAGGGGCAGGACTAAAACAAACACAGGAACTCAACAATGAAGAAAACATACTGTCCAGTACTGTACAAATCTTTAAGACATGTTGTGAGATAACAATACCCTTCAAGAGTATGCAATGTATTAACTTCCTTTATATTAGTCTATCAAATGCAATGTGAGCATTTTGAAGAAAAAAAATAATCCAGTTATGTGACAAGTCGATCCATATAATCTGTAGTTTTAGGCTTATGTATTTTTATGATAATCCCAGATACAGTGGATAATACTGAGGTGAAGTTTGTAGAGCTAAACCGGACAGTTTCATTGTATGTACTATGTATGTATCATGACAGTAAAGGCACATTTCTTTAATTCAATTTAATTGAAACATTTGCTCATAATAATATAATGTAAATGCAGTATAAATGTGCTTACTCGGTTAACTTCAACATGACCAGGTTGGATCCCTCTGGCCCACAGATGAGACGGGAGATCCGCAGTCTGGGGTGGTTAGAGGATTCATTGAGGTTTTTTAGTCCAACTTGGACACTGTAGTCCCTCAAATCTGGAACACTGATTGTCATGACAACCAGCAGAAGACACAGAGGAAACACCATCACTGATGTATCGGCGTGATAAATAAGAATTCTACTGGGGGTTTAATAATTCATCAATTTTATATAGCGCTTTTCACAACTACTCAAAGACGCTTTACATATTTGTATTATTCATTCACTCCAGTCACACCTGGTGGTGGTAAGCTACTATGTAGCCACA
>JAVQKC010206627.1:0-10104 GCA_036025475.1 Philypnodon macrostomus | reverse complement strand
CATCAAGATCACATTCACTCAGGGTCTAAAGTGCCTCATCTATAAAGTGCATATGTGGTTAAAGTGCATTCAGTCATTTTAAAGTGCTGTAGTTTATAATCTAATGAGATAAATAAGTTAATTTAATTTAAAACCAGTTCATATCCTTCTTGCACTTGAGTACTCGCCGATACTGAGTACTTATTGTAACATTACAAATACAATCAATTTTTCCCTTTCATGCAGATTGTACTGACATTTGAACATTAATAAAACCAGTGCACACAAGTCCTGCTGGGGCAGTAGTGATCCAAACTATTACCAAACCTTTAGACAGGATCTAAACTGACGTTTAACTGACGTATTATTCCAATAAGCTATTTAAGTCCATACCTGCAGATATGAGATGGATTTTTGTCAAATAAAAACTTAGGCTACTCGTGTTTGTGAAACTCTGAGTCCTTAGCATACTGCTAACAATAGCTATTTTTGAATGGGTGTGAAATGAAGAGAACCGGGATAAACACACACAACTCTTTCACCGGTCCCTGTCACGGTTCACTTGATGTTCACATAAGTACGTGGCCACCTCTATCCATGTGTGTGCGCCTCCCGCGTGTGTGTCAGTGTGCCCTCAATGCTTTTCTGACAAGCAGCAGAGAGAAGGCGGGGTGCTAGTGAAGGGCTCAGCGACAACATTTAAGCCACTGCTAGGGCCAAAATCTCTGCCATGTAAACTTAAAGGGGTCGTTTTGAAGTGGGAGTCAGGATTCTGGTGTGGCAGGAAATGTATGCTGCATGTTTTCAGTCCATAAATTTGCAATGTTCAGCAGCCATGTTGGATTATCTAGAATAATAGTCTATAAGAATTATGTTTTTAGTTGTATTAGTGTGTTTAATTTGTGATATAGCAATACAAACACACCACTATGACAGTGTTTTGGTGATTTCCTTTGTATTGATCGTTATACTTGCTGTCTGTAGGTACTTTGATGTCCCAATGGAAATCCTCCCCACAGTCAGGAGCTCCTCTGAAATATACGGCTACATGGTGAGATCAGATACAATATCATGCAGCTTAATTGTATGTTTCTTTGGAAGAGGTTGATTAGTTACTAAGGCATGGCCTTATAATGGCCATAACACCTGAGCTAAAAAGATATGATGACAGTGATATTATTTATTGGCTGTGTTTCAGATTTGTGGTGGATCCGTATGCTCTAAAAGTGTTAACTGATCTTGATTGGACTACTTTGCTTAATTTTTAAAGTAGATTTTGTAATTCGATTTTAGATTATTATTTTTTTGTATAATAAAGGTTAGTCCAATTCTGTGCCAAAGTCTTGCCCTGATAAAGACTTGATAAGATCTGAGGTCCATTACAAGATGATCAAAAACAGAGATTATGTGCAGACCAGATTTTATAGCTAGGCCTGTGCTGTCTTCCCCAACAGCAAGGTGTATATCGGTGAAACGGCCCCATACGTCTGCCCCATACATCTGCTAGAACAGGCACCTTATTCAGACTGGAAACACAACTGTGTTAAGATCTACTTTGCTAATCTCTGTTGGAAAATGTAATTGTTAGGTCTCTTCATGTTTCTTGAATCATGGTTAATAGTTTATCTGCCATAAACAGATGATTGTGCAGTTCTGTCCTCACTGATTTAAATATTCACTAGCTGCTCGCTGTCAACAGCTGTTTCTTGTTGGGTGTCAATTACCATCAATGATAATATATACCATTAATGCATTGTAATGTATTTTTCAGAAATGTAACTCTTTGGCAGGAATTCCCATCTCAGGGGTAAGTACTACTGTAACATCCTTATCACTGAGTTCTTTATTGTCAGATCTACAGCTTTTTGGAATTAAACACCTGAGTCAGATCCATAGCAAACCCACAGCTCAATCAAACTCCTGATTCACTACAGGTGTGTGTCTAAATGTGACATAGGCCTATCAGCCTGAGAGCCTGTGACATCATATTTTTGACCAAAAGTAGCCACCGTTTAACCTGAAGGGTGTTTCCTTCAGAGTCAGCAGATGATAGCTACTACACAAACATATTGCCAGAACCAGTGGTTTTGTCATATGCTACACACATGCTAACATATACTGTACACGTCACATGTGATATATTTACCTAATGTAGCCATATTCGTCAATGTGAAATTAATGTATTAAACTATTGGTCTGAGTGAATAATACAAATAATTAGCTTTATTTAGACATTTATATGTTTATGATTTTTAACATATACTTTGTTTTTCAGTGTCTGGGCGACCAGTCTGCAGCGTTGGTCGGTCAAATGTGCTTCAGCAACGGCCAGGCCAAAAACACGTACGACATTCACAGCCTTAGAGGTTTTGTTTGGCATTTTCTTCTGATATTCTTAATGCTAATATCCACTGTAATTGTTAGGTATGGGACTGGATGCTTTCTGCTCAGAAACACTGGAACAAAGGTAAATATAGAGGCACACATGTTTGGGTCCCCATTATATGTTGTATGTTAACATGTTAATCAGTGTTCAGACAGAAGCCAAAAATCACTACTTATACTTTTGTTCTATGTTTAGCCAGTGATGTCGGAGCATGGACTTCTCACCACAGTGGCCTATAAACTGGGGAAGGACCAGCCGGCTCACTACGCTCTGGAGGTAAGGATGGATGCTGAATACAGCTGCTGGGTTAAATGTATGATGTAATAATGTAAAAATGTATAGTGCTGTGAATTTGTGTACAGGGCTCAGTGGCAATAGCAGGAGCAGTGGTGCGGTGGCTCAGAGACAACATGGGCATAGTGCAGTCCTCCTCAGAGATTGGTATTGATCTGTTATTTACTGTAGTTATCTACCAGAATATCTGTGCAAAATAAAATTCTATTTATAATCCGTGTCATTCCAGAGAAGTTGGCAGCTGCAGCAGGGACGTCGTACGGATGTTATTTTGTTCCAGCGTTTTCAGGACTCTATGCGCCGTACTGGGAGCCCAGTGCACGCGGGTGAGATATACAATGTATTTCACCATTAAATCCTTCTCAGTATTTTTGTTATTATTTTATTATATTGCAGTGACTTGCGGTATTTAGACACACTGTGGGAAGCATCACTAAAAGAGTCTTTTCAGTTTTACTTTTCAAAAAATGTCAAACAACTTTATTATATTTTTTTTTTTGTTGCCTGTGTTATATGAATTTTTGATTTGTAAAAAGAATTAAATAAATAATAATAATAATTATGTTAGACAGTCAAACACAACAGATATTATATGATGATATTATATTATCATGTTAAAAAACTTGTTTCAATTTAGGCATAAAAAAACTATTGTCTGCAAAATACCTGGATGAGTCTGGGAACAGACAGACAACCATAAGAAAATCACCAGTAAAACTATCTAACCATTAATGATTACACAGGCTTGTATATGTTGCTTAGATGGTGCTAGGTACAAATTTACCAAGATATGGACTTTTTAAGACATAACATTTGGTAGGGTTAGCTGTATCTACACTGACTTCTGTTGTTGATTTTCAAGAACCCTTTATTTTTTAATACTGTGAAGTGAAACTGGAATTTACACAAAAATCAATTCTCTGATCTAACTGATCGAAATAGTTTCATCTGTGGAAATGTGTCTTAAATTTACGACAGAGACTAAACTAACTTGGTGTGGAACAGTGAACTTGGTATGGTATTTTCATTTTCAATGCTTTGTGTTTTGTAGAATCATCTGTGGGCTCACACAGTTCACAAACAGAAACCACTTGGCCTTTGCAGCTCTGGAGGCGGTGTGCTTCCAAACCAGAGAGGTCTGAATTGACACATTTAACACTATATATGTCTGATGTAGGGATGCACAGATATATCGGCTCAATATCGATATCGGCCTCTACAGATGGCTGATGGTAAGCTGTATAGCAGTCATTATCAGTATTTAGGTTTAGAAACAGTCAGAGAAAGAAAAGCCAGTTCAGAAAGTCTAACTTTAGTGTCACAAAATTAGGTAAAACTCATATTAATGGACTAAGAAATACATATAAAGTCGTTATGTATGTGATGAAAACGTGTTCACAGAATATCAGAATCGAAATCGGTATCAGCCAAGAAATTTCATATCGGTTAATCCCTAGTCTCATGTATTAGATCCACTGTTTTTTATTGTTGTGACTGTTGTTTCAGATTCTGGATGCAATGAACCTGGACAGTGGGGTCCCTCTCTCTCAGCTGCAGGTGGATGGAGGAATGACCTCCAACAGACTGCTCATGCAGCTGCAGGCTGATATACTCTGCATGTCTGTGGGTCAGTGACACAATGGGTTTCAAACGTATCTACTATTAACCTCTTTACTTTTTGATAGCACAAAATATGTTTATGCAAAATAATGCATCCTCAAGGCTTTATTGAGAAATGAAAAATTCAGGAACATTAACTGCTCTGTCACTGTAATCTGCCTGACCTGTGACCTGTCAGCCTTCTGCTGAAGATGCACTTTACCCTTGTTTTGTTTTTTTGACTTTTGGCCCAGATAAAACAAACTTAGAACAGTCACACATGATAACAAGTAAATCAATATTGGTGTATGTTTGCATTTCGTAAGCCAAAAAGCTGAGCCACAAACTAAAGATTATAAATTATAAAATCATCCATATACTGTAATTTTCTACACTTATGAGGCTGGTTTACATGGAACAAAGGAACTAGATCGTTCTCTATAGTCTGGCACTCAGGCGTAGGCATCCTGTGTATATGTCATAGATGTCCACACAAGGCCATGGTTTAGCTCAGTCGGTAGAACATGCGGCCCATAAACAGAGCTTAGCTCGGTTTATTGATCTGGAGTTTTCTAAGTACAAATGAAATACATATACTTAAAAATATATGGAACATGCAAAACATGTTTGCAATTGTGACATTACAGCATACCATGGCTCTGGCAAATAATAAGGAATTCTACATAGTCTCTAGACATAATCACATAATAATTTTGGGTAATATTTTGTTCTCTCAGTGAGGCCGTTCATGCCAGAGACCACCGCTCTAGGGGCAGCGATGGCGGCAGGGTCTGCAGAGGGAGTGGGGGTGTGGAGCCTGAGTCCAGAGCAGCTCCCACTCATCACCTCTGAGACATACGAGCCTCAGATCAACACAGAAGGTAGCAATATTAACACTTAACTACTTCAATACAAATCTACTCATACAGCCGACCATATACTATTTGATATGTGTCTGACAGAGAGTGAGTACCGATACGCTCGGTGGAAGAAAGCCGTCCAAAAAGCCATGAACTGGGAGACCACCGAGCCCTGCTGCAACACTAATGGTAAACAACTAAGTTTATAGTTTTTGGTTTTGTTTACGATTGCCAGCAGGGAGAATATTCTGCCAAATAAAGAAAAACGTATATTTTTCATATATTTTTATTAAAGATAATAGTAAGAGTAAGTGAATCAACAAAATGCCCATTGCTCCTCTGCACTCCTTTTGTCCAGTTTGCAAATATTCTATATTTTTTGTCCAAATATTTTTTTTTAAACAGGTATAGGAAAAAGGATGAACGGCGCCCCTTGGGGGGTCCCGCCCAGCCCTCCCTCCTCCAGAGTGGACCACTAAGGTCCGACAGTACTGTTTGTTTGCCATGTGTGTTTGTGCCAGAGACAAGAGAAAATAGTGGACTAAGGATTTACCACATAACTTCACAATAATTGTAGGACTTCATTGGAAAATTGCAAAGTTGTGGAACTAAATATTAAGACACATTAACAGTTGCACCTATCTAAGACAGTCGAGTAAATAAGAACACTCCATGGGGCAAAAAATACAGTCAGGTTGTGTGCACACAGGTTAATTACCCTCAGCTAGATTCCTTTAGTCACTAATTTTTCTGTCTTCGGTGTGTACGAGTGAGGCTCACTACTGATGTGTGTGTCGTCTGCATGCAGTCACTTCTTTTGTGTATTTGCTTTCTCAAACTAACTGCTCTGCCTCTTCACTTCAGCCAGGTTTGCTTTTGTGGAAGCATGCGTTTGTAGATCTGCATACTAAAAACATGTTCTATATAATAGGGGAGGCTCAGAAATAGTGGGTCGGAATAAAACATGACAGTGAAAAATGCAAAGAACCCAGAAGCCTAGTTGCCTTTTAATATTAGTACTTTCCATACTCTAACTCTATTCTGATGTATATCTCTCTACTTCACAGGTGATCAGCAGTAATGATGTATGTAAAAAAAGACACTACATGAGAAGAAGGGAAGACCTGCTGATATCACGTTCAGTTATTGGCGTACACACACCAACCTCAAGTGCCAATGCAAACTATAAGTGCAGCTTCTGTATAGCTCCATTAAACCGTCCTGCCTTTCTTACTGCAAGACCTCTAAATTAGAACCAAAGTATAACTGTATATTTTGACCTTTCATGTAAATATTTTAAATGATATTGATTGATAATTTGGGGGAAAATGGAATATGGTGGTGGAGCTAAAGCTGTGATTCTCATCTGGGGTCATGTTTCAACTTAAAAATTGTAAACTGAGCAGAACTTGTGCAGGATCTCAAAATGTCCAAACACAAATGCTTTATTGTACAGACACCGGCACTTGAAAATCCAGCCATTTAGACCATGTTCAGAATCATGTACATGACACTAAATATGTATACTATATATAAGATGATCTTCTATTCTGTACAATGTTTTGAGACATTTGCACCTTCTCATTACAAGTATTGTCACATTTCAAAAACATTATGTGAATGTTGTAGCAAAACGCTTTACAGTATTTAGTAATGATCAAGTTTTGTAATTCAGATTTTAATGAAGGGAGTGTTGATGGTAATATCTGTATGAATTGCCCTGATATGTAATTGAACCACTATGCATGTCCTTTTTTTGATGTAAATTGTCAATGATCATTTTCTGGTCGGGAGTCAAGAGCCATACGTCTCCCACAACTGTCACCAACGGGCACCTTTAATCAGACATTGTGTGATTTCTAAGGGTTTTTATATTGTTAATGAGCAATTAAGAGGCCCCGCCCTCAAACCATGACAAACATTGGAAGGGTCTATTTTATTTATTTGACCTCTGTAATTTGCCACTGAAGCATCGCAGCCAACTGTATCACACATGGGTCGATGCCTCAAGGTGCTTTGTTTGCTCAAGTGGACAAGAAAATGTGCAGCATACTAGTGTCAAATAATATAATCGTGGGGTTAAAAGAATAAAAAATGGAAGCAATTGTGAAGAGCGTTGTGAGACGTGCTTGTGTTATTTTGTGCTTATGCAACAACTGAATAAAGATAAATGACATTTTATTGATTTGTATTGAGAAATATTAACTTTTCCACTGTATTTGGAGACGGGCGATTTCTTTTGTTGCACAATATTTCACCAGCTTTTGAAAACACCCTTCCACAGGGCACAGATGCTGCCAGTGTGCAGAGAAATGCAACTGCAAGTTTGTACAAGGTAGAACGCCAAAGCGCAATAATCCAAATACACAAACTGAGGGAATCCATTGCGTTTCATTCTCTTTTATGTCGAATCGCCTTCAGTGCCTGAATCAGTCACGTGGTACGGCCGCTTCCCGGAGCTAGGCGACGTCATTAACACACGCTTCAGAACACGCCCCTCATAGCAAGCCCTTCTGGATTACTCTGCACACGCTTCGAATCGTCGAGACGAAAGACACATCACTACTGCTGGGATTTCTGCATAGACAGTCTGCTTGAACTAATATCGCACATATGTTTTTATGGAACACAACATGTAAACATTCACAGCGCAGCGCGGCGTTTTTGGGTTATCCATAATATCGTTGTTTCGCCGATATAATTACGTTATAATATAATACAGCTGGCTCCTTTGGTATTTATCACCGTTAATGAAATTACAGTAAGCTATTAGCTTGTCCATAGCGTATGCCAAATGTCCATCTGTAAAGAACCTCAACCAAAAACTGGAGGTTGAGCTCTAACCCACACAATAGTCTTTGTGAAATCAAGTTACCCAGGGACAACTGCTTCAGATGCGAGGCCTGATGATCCGGACCTAAATGAATGCCTAGCTGCAGGGTCTACTTTAACTTTGAATTAAGTTATTCATTTACATTAACCCGTGAAGTTTCCCCTTCCATCAGATGTAGTGGCTCTTAAAAGAGCCGTTGTGCTTATATAGTTGCATACATTTTTATGCCCGTTCTCCGCGGATACGACGCGCCAGCTGGATGTCTTTGGGCATGATGGTCACTCTCTTGGCGTGGATGGCGCAGAGGTTAGTGTCCTCGAACAGACCCACCAGATAAGCCTCGCTGGCCTCCTGCAGAGCCATGACCGCAGAGCTTTGGAAGCGCAGATCGGTCTTGAAGTCCTGAGCGATCTCTCTGACCAGGCGCTGGAAAGGTAGCTTACGGATGAGCAGCTCGGTGGATTTCTGGTAGCGGCGGATCTCCCTCAGAGCCACGGTCCCGGGCCTGTATCGATGAGGCTTCTTAACGCCACCGGTGGCCGGGGCGCTTTTACGGGCGGCCTTAGTGGCCAGCTGTTTCCTTGGAGCCTTACCTCCGGTGGATTTACGAGCGGTCTGCTTAGTTCTAGCCATTATTTATTCAACCCTCACTTTACTTAAAGAAAGAAAGCTGGAGAATTCGCCGCGGAGCTGCTTTTAAACTGTTGGAGTTCACGCGCACATAGCTGCAGCCCCAGACACAGCTTTGTGATTGGTCAGTTAGTCAGTCTCGCGCCCCACACCTCCCAGTGGGACGGCACGCGCTCGAGTCTCTGCTTTTGATTGGACAACAGCGCGTTTGAAAATGCCGCCTAACTGCGCGCGAGACACTAAAGCACGGGCTGTGCTCTGATTGGTGCGGCATCAGTCGCTCGCCCGCTCCCAAATAAAAGAGCGCTCGCCGCCCCACAGCGATATTCTTATAGAGGCTAGTCTCATAGAAGCAACTTTGAACCATGAGTGGACGCGGAAAAACCGGAGGAAAAGCCAGAGCAAAGGCAAAGTCCCGCTCTTCTCGTGCCGGACTGCAGTTCCCAGTGGGCCGCGTGCACAGGCTCCTGCGTAAAGGAAACTACGCAGAACGTGTCGGTGCCGGAGCTCCCGTGTACCTGGCGGCCGTGCTGGAGTACTTGACCGCTGAGATCCTGGAATTGGCAGGTAACGCGGCTCGTGACAACAAGAAGACCCGTATCATCCCCCGTCACCTGCAGCTGGCCGTCCGTAACGATGAGGAGCTCAACAAGCTGCTAGGAAAGGTCACCATCGCTCAGGGAGGTGTCCTGCCCAATATCCAGGCTGTGCTGCTGCCCAAGAAGACTGAGAAGTCCAAGTAAATTGCCCTCTCCCCCCAGACTGACCCACAACGGCTCTTTTAAGAGCCACCCACCACGAGAATAAAAAGCATTACTTCTGTGGACAACGGCCTACTCATTCACGCATCACACACACGTAAAACACACATAAAAACACACGTAGACACACACACACACACACGTAAACAAAACTGCAGTTATTAATTCATGTATGATTCTGTATGCTCCGTACACTGACTGACCCCTTACATCACCAGAAACCTGCTGAAACCGATCACTCGCCACTTTACTATTTTCCGAGTATAGTCCTGTGCAGTAAGACCCTATAATAACCCTTTCATGCATATGGTCAGTCTGGACTGAATTAGCTCAAGGTACACACAACTGGTATATTTTAATACCACTTACATCGGTTTCACAGCCAGTACATTTAAGTTTATTGTGCATATAGATGGATGGTTTCGTGTAACAGTAACTTGTTATGTATCTTACACACAAGTGAAGTAAGATATATTTATATATGAATTTTAAATTATACACAGGTGGACGAGCACAGTACAATGCGGAAGTATGGTGAGCAGCATTTAAGTGACAGGTAAATGTGGACCTGTAAAGTGAAAATAGTTGTTAACTCCATTTTGAAAAGTGAGCGGCTCTTAAAAGAGCCATTGGTTCATAATGTCAGCAGATCAGTTTACTTTGAGCTGGTGTACTTGGTGACAGCCTTGGTGCCCTCAGACACGGCGTGCTTAGCCAGCTCACCGGGCAGCAGGAGGCGCACGGCGGTCTGGATCTCCCTGG
>JAVQKC010206604.1:0-16106 GCA_036025475.1 Philypnodon macrostomus | reverse complement strand
ACACTTATGTCCCATCCCTGGTCTCTAGAGCAACATCAAATCAGAGTTTGTGGGTTACCGATAGTAGTTTTTGAGTACTCGGATTTAATGTTGCTCTAGAGACCCACAAACTCTGATTTGATGTTGCTGTAGAGGCCAGGGGAGGGACTTAAGTAAAAAAAAAATAATTATGATCTAGTGTATATTATTAGAATAAGGTCAGAAAGTATTTTTTTAAAGCGATGTCTCATTTTAGAAACCTCCAGACTACAGCTTTAATCAAGACATTATGTGATGATTACTTAGTTTCCTTTTCTATTTTAAAATAGGATAGGATATCTAGGATAGGCTTTGTGGATCGATCGATCAATCAATCCTCCGTTTTTCCAGCGATAGCAATAATTAAAAAAAAAACTAAAAAGGCATAGACATTTCTTACCTAACTTTGTATAATCAGAAATAATACACCTAAAATATAATATAACTAAGATCAAATGACCCCAAAAATGTTAACTTTTGCAATTTGAGAGTTATAGTATAATATAATGTAATTTGACACATTGTTCATCTGCTCATAATTAGGAAAAACTTCATATCGGTGAATCCCTATATTCCTTCCTTTTAACACTTTATCACTTTCTTGCACAGATTAAACAGACATTATAAGCACATGTAACACTTAATGCCAATTTAAAACTATTTTAATCAAGAGTCTGACAAATGAAGAGGACCATGCACTCGAAGAGGAAGCACAGAAATGTCCAGAATACAAAAATAACAGACATGTTCATACCCTTCAAAATAGGGGAAAGCAGGTCTGCTCAAGACCGGAACGCAGGGAGTCAGTAACAAAATAAATAATTAAAATCAACCTAAGAACAAAAATATTATTTTATATATATATATATATATATATATATATAAAAAATTTAACAATCCGAGTTTTTCTGTTGATATGGAAACCGAAAGTCTGCAGCAAAACAAATGGGAGATAGTGAATGAGCGAGGGATGCCTTCAAAGACAGTACCGTGAGTTCAGGAAGACTGCGTGTGAAACTGAAATTTTCAATAAAAATCCAATAAAAATAATTTCCAAATTATTCAAATCATATAAATACAATACATCTGTGTGTTTAAATACTGTAAATTAGCTTATTTAAGTTTGTTCAACTCAAAATTGATTAGTGAACAAACACAATTTAATTACATTCAAATTTTCAAAGCAATCGTACAACATAGTCAGTGTAAAGCAACATGTAATGTATAAAAGATAATTTTCTTAGAATTTGTTTTGTAAACCTAAAAGGTCTGTATTTTGCAAATGGAATCCTATAGCTACCAATTAATTTAATTAGATGACCAGTTTGAGGAAGCAAACAGGAGCAATAACACTGGCTTTAGGCAATGTAAATGATGCAGTCAAAACACATAGGCAGGTTATATTGTGTCAAGTATCCTTCATGTACTATGTTCGCAATATATTGAGTGGATTTGAGCTCTAGTATGCAGCAGTGCAGTATAGACAATTGTTTCAATTGTGCCTGCCTGCTTCTACAAACTTGATCATAATCAACTAAACTATAGGATGTGATAAAGGGATTTCATTGTGAAGAGTGGTCAAAGTCACAGAATACCTTGCAATTCAATATATTTTTGTGCTATCAAAAATGTACCAACTAAACAAATGTGTAAATTACAATGAACCAGTTGTTGATGTCTTTAATTTAATGTTTACAAAAGACGAGTGGCGTTCACAGTATACAACTGGCAACTGCTACAACTGGCAATACCCTGATTTCAAGAATGATTCACTAATATTAAAAAATATATTTTAAACTAAGGGAAAACTAAAATAAAATAAATTGTATGCTATTCACAATGTGCCAGGCAAGGCATTTAGTTTATAGTTTTAAGGACTACACTGATATGCTTTGCAATACTAGATAATAAACAGCACTTGACCATTGTGATTCAATAAGAATGAAAATATTAGTAAATAATGGCACAAATTAGAAGTAGCACTTGATATCTGTATCATGATCATTTATGATGAAGAAATATGATATGTGCAAGATATTGATGAGAGAGATGGACCTTCATTTTAATGTTGCTTTTACAGTTGGCTTATGTAATACAAAATATGAATGTAAAAATACATGATTTGTTCAAATTTTTTTGACCTATGTTTGGTTGTCACCAGTGTCAATGTTGAACCCTGAAGGGACAGTACAAAGACGATTGGGGGGAGAATGGTGGGCTGGATAATGCCCAGAGGGACGTGTTGGGGGTGGGGTCTGCTGCAGCTTGTCAGAAAGCACAGTAAAAACCTTTGATATTTACACATGAGGAATACATTCAGGCAGCCAAAAGAGAGGCAGAGCTCCCTTTGAACGAGGTACGTTTGGCACTGCGATACTCAAACAGCCAACCCCTGCCAGTGTCATTGTCACGTCTCCAAAAAAAGCCATGGTTCACTGACCCTTGGCTTTGGGGGGAGGGGGAGGGGGGGTCCAAATTTGTCAAAAGCTCCATAATGGTCTCCCCTTCCCGCTACGACCAGCAGAGTCTTTGGTTCTGAAGGCACCAGTTTGTTATAATCTCCTCTGATATGAAAAGTCCGGCAGTGAGAGGGTGCAGCCCTGGGGAGTCCCCCGTCTTTCTCCCTGCCTCTGTTTCCCAGCATGCCATGGGGGCTTGTCTGTTTGGGAAATAGCGTTGAAACTCAGATGCCCCTGGTCAGGTCTGTGATGACGTTGGCCTTCACCAGTTTGCGCAGGAACTCTTTCTCCTTCGATATGTTGTGTGTCCAGGACTGTGGGCAAGAAACAGAAAAGGAAATTAAAAAGTGAAATAAATAATGAATTTATAAATTATTTTATTCAATTATTATTATAACTTCTTTAATACATTCTTTACTAATATGTTTTATTACATTTTTAGTTATGGATGATGAGGGGCTGGAGCTCATGCTAGGTGCTTGGGTTGAGAGGTGGAGTATACCTACTCCAAAAACCCAGGCCAATCATAGTGTAATTAATTTCATTATGTGACAGGGTCATTGCACAATACATATATTGCACAGACCAGAGATGGCTACAAGCTCATTTGATCTGTTTATGTGAGGCAAAGTGACAGCAGGTTAAACGTGATCATTTAGTGATTCTATTCCATAAAATAACCCCATGTACAAAATCTAAAATACACATAAAAAACTACAATAGTAACAGCTCTAGTAGAAAGATCAGATCAACAGTCATTTACCATACATTTACATAGTCATAGACATATATGCCTATGACTATAATGTAGTAATAAATAGTATTTGCTCCATCATGGTTAATTTACTCATAGTCAAAATCAGTGGCTCTTAAATGTTTCACACCATGTACCACCTTACTAATTATTTGGGGTTCCAATTACTGTTTTAATTACTGCAAAGTTAACTAAATCATAAAATTAAATTAGGTCCAAACCAGGTATAATCCAACTCTAATGCCTAATTCACACAATGACTGTGGTAAGGATACAGAGAAGGCACCGCAGGAGCTCCTGTGGAAAAAGAAAACACTGAAGTGTGCTCATTCACACCAGCTGCTGCTGTACGTGTCCGGATCCAGCACTACAGAAGAAATAGGCGAGAATTCCATTTTTCCGGATTCCACATGCGGCTTCACATACACACACAGGCTTCACACACAACACACAGGCTTTACATACATACACAGGCTTCACATACAACACACAAAGGCCTCACATACAACACACACAGGCCTCACATAGAACACACAGGCCTCACATACAAACCCACACACACAGGCCTCACATACACACACAGAGGCCTCACATACACACACAGGCTTCACATACACACACAGAGGCCTCACATACACACACAGGCTTCACATACACACACAGGCTTCACATACACACACAGTGTGCAGCACCGTGTCCATGTGCACCAGAGAGTGGAAGATTTGCCTGGACACGTACAGCACACGGACCACACTCAGTGTGAATGACAGTCGGAGAAAGACCGTTCGGAAACTACTCCCCACACGTACTGCATTAGTGTGACTGAGGCGTAAATCAGGCCATCATGTCCAAACTAGGGCTAAAGCAAAACCAAGTTCTGTTTTCACATCAGTTGTAAACCAGGTCTAAACAGGACAAAACTAGGTCTGAGTACAACTACAGATAGCCCACGTACCATGGTTTGAGAATCACTGGTCTAAATTGCTGTGCATTTCTAAATTAAACATCAGCTCCCTCACATTATTCCTGATCAATTCTAGTTCTTGATAAATAAAGGATGTATCGACCAATCAGAGAGCTCCTGTCCTGTGGAAGCATGTGATTAGTTAAAAAAAATTTCCCTGGTTCTGAAACCCTTATAATACAACCCACAGAGGGTCTTGGTTTCTCAGATGACTTCAGGTATGCTGGACTATTGACTGAATTATTATTTTTGCTCAAATACATTGTAAAAAATCAGGTACTGCTGCTTTAATCAAATTGGTTAAAATAAATCATTTGTTCATTTCTAGGGAACTTAATCCAAGTCATGTAATCGAACACTATAGGTCCTGTAGCTTTGGGATGGAGAGACTAACAAAGCGGAGGAGTCCCACATTGGACCCAGGGCTAGGTTAGGTCCTGCAGCTGCCTCACGCCCCTCTGTAGGACCAGTCTGGGTCACACCTCTGAGGGGATGGGTCACCGGTGGGCCTTACAGAACAATACTAACCTGATATAAAACAGAGTGGAATATGTGCAGTGTACAGTGAGAAGAACACAAAAGCCTGTTTATAATGAAACACATGGCTCTCAAATGGACCCCAGCTGCTGGCCCTCAGTCTGTGTTGTTTCAGAACAGTGTTATTGTTTGGTCAGGCTAACACCGGGCCGTTTACTCTGCTGCTGTGCGTGGTCAGAGAGAGATTTGGAAGGTCTTAGAGGGAAAATTTGAACTATTAAAGGAAATAGCATGGTACACAGTGGTGGACAAGACTCACAAGTCAAACCAATATTTGTTTTGTACCACAGCTAAGGATGCTAAAGACTGTGTTGCAGCACCTGAGTCAAGAGATCTACAACAGCCATACTCAAAGTCAAGAGTGGCATTCTAATGTTCAATTATCTTTCAAAACGTAGTCACCCATTATTCTACCATTTCTTTAAAAACTTCAAACTTTAAACTCCAAACTCATACCTTCCCAGGCCCACATACATTTTTTGGGGAAAAAGTGGAACTTTTAAACAAGGTCAAGTGACAAGTGCTTTTCCGTACACAGAACTGCAATTGGAACTGATTTTGAAAAGGTATTGCAATCTGTCTAACCTCTCAACTACCTTTTAAACTCCTCTAAACTCTAAATAATTAGCTGGAAAGAATACATCAAATTTTGCCAAGTTGGAAAGTTTATGCAAAAATCCATTTGTCTTAACCTGCAATAGCTGTTTTGCCAAGCATGACCTATCTCACTCAAAAAAGTGAAGTGTGTTGCTTTTCCAATGGCAAAACTACATAATAAAACAAGTTCATGGAAAACCAACTCACTTAGTGGCCAGATCTCTGAGGAAATCATTCATCATAACGGGAGAGAGCGGAAATGACCTTTAGCAAGCGTTGGGACTGGCAGTGGTTAGGGCTTCCAAACAAAACGCCAAGACTATTAGCGCTAATTAGCCGCGTGTAGCCGTGATGACCGTGCTGATGAAGTAATAACGGTGGAAGGTTCAGAGTGAGTTTAGACAGAGGTTATCATCAGAGTGAGATCATGGTTTATCGCCGTCAGGGAGAAGGTGACATCTTTGGTTCCACCGGGAGTAAATAGACCGATGGAGAAGTCATTATTAAAAATAGTGTACATACAAGTGACAGTTTTGTGACAGTTGTGGACAGAAACCATAGCACATAAAAGGGTAAGAGAATAATGAGAATCAAATCAAAATAAGAGAAAGCCACATCTACAGGCCCAGATGTGTCTTCAAAAAGCAAAGTCCAAATACTGTAATCAGTTACTTTAAAAGTGTAGTCTGGAGGTTTCCTAAAATAATAAATTGTAAAAAAATAAATAAATAAAAACATGCTTTTAATTCACTATCTGACCCTGTTCTATAATTTATAGTTATCTGTCATAATTACACTGTGTAGAATCACTGTACCAAGTTTCATTGCTCTCTGCCAAAGTAAGTGTGTCCAGGGTCCCATAGGGGTCATAAACATGGGGGCGCTATAGAGGCGCTCTTTATTATATCGGCGTAACAACGATATTATGGAATCATGTCAATGCGTGTCCGCTTCTGCAGATCCTAGCTGTGAACGCGATAACTCAAAAACGAATTGCCGGATCAGTTTCAACTGATTGATTTGGGTACTTTTTCAATGAATATTAATTAAGTAATTAATTAATTACGGGCCAAAACTGTGAACGCAATAACTCAAAAAGTCTTTTCTGGATCTTTTTCATTTGTTGCACACAGGCGACTAATATGATGGCAGTTACCTCTGTAGCGCCCCCTATAGACTGAAAGAATTATGTAGGCAAAAACATTCTTCACAAACGTCCAGACAAATCAAAAAAGTCAAATAGACCCTTCCCATGTTTGTCATGGTTTGGGGGCGAGGCCTCTTAATTGCTCGTTAACAATATTAAAACCCTTAGAAATCACACAATGTCTGATTTTGGTGCCAGTTGTGGCAGACGTATGGGGGGGACGACAGCAAGGTGTAGGCCTAGTTTTTTAATATCTTTTACTTTTTCCCAGAAAACAGAGTTTGGATGTGCAAAGAACTAAACCAGCACGCAAACCGGTTCTAAAGTTGGACTGAAATCGTGACTAAACCCAGGATGGAGCGGGGTTAGTCACGCTGTAGTGGCGATGGATAAACTGCATCGAGTGTTGGTGTGCGTGGCCAAAGACCGCTCCAGCCCGCATCAAAAAGCTCACTTCCTACAGGTCAGCTCACACCTCATTGTTTTAATGAGTGTCAGCTATTTGTAAATTAGATTAGATTAGATTAGATAATACTTTATTGTCAGATCAGAGATCTGAAATTTGTCTTGCACATAAAACAGTAGCTCCGTTGCAACACATTACATTAATATCACAACACATGCGACATTAGATCATTAGATCGAATAAAAGAAATGTAAAAGTAAACACTGTCTACATGTATTCAAGTCATCCATGGTTTAATAATAACGACTGAAAACAAAAAAATACCAAACTAGGGATGCACAATATACAATATCACAATATCAGCGAACACAATATAGAGACATAGATTTACACTCGTTTTTCTATTTAGAGCCTTGAATGTGACAAAATAAATGTATTTAAAAGATTATTTGCTTTATTTAGTCCTACTTTGTCCTTGTTTTAGTCCCTATTTAGTTGATTTTCATTTGATTTGATTTTGAAGCAGTTTTAACTAATAGTTCAGGTTGAACTTTTTTACTTTTACATTTATTTTATTCGAAAGCACTTTGGTCACTTTAAGTATTGTAAATGATTGTATAAATAAATCTGCTAAATATATTGCAAAAAATATTAACGCTATATTCAAAATAGTTATCCTGAATATTTTTTTTTGCAGATACAATTTTTTTATTTTTAAATCAGCTGCAATGTGCTTTACATAAAAGCAGAATAAACAATAATACAGCAAGGTCATATAAAAATGTGCAAATTACAAATCATTAATACCAATGTGGATTCAAAATATAAATTATAAATAAAAAATTGTGAACAATTAAATTAATTAGCAGAAGACATTGTTAAACAGTTAAACAGATAATTTTTATGTTGTGACTCTTGGAGGTAAAAAGTGTAGTAAAAAGTGTTTCCTGTGGTGTGTTGTAGAGTGTGGTGGGACTATTGGGCGATGGAGCGGACGATGAGCTGGAGGTGAACTGGAGACTGGATAAAAACCACTTCACACTGTACAGAGACAAGAACCAAGTCCCACTGAAGGTGAGGACCACACCCGGACTAGACCAGGTCTCGAGCAGAACTAAACCTGGACTAAACCTGGATTAAACCAGGACTAGAGTAGAACTAAATCTGGACTAAACCTGGACTAAACCAGGTCTAGAGCAGAACTAAACCAAGACTAGACCAGTTCTAGAGCACAACTAAATCATGACTAAACCAGGTCTAGGACAGGACTAAACTAGAGCAGAACTAGGTCTACACCAGACTACACTAGACTATACCAGACGATGAGCTGGAGGTGAACTCCAGTTCACTGACTGACTGGTGACTTCATACTGTACAGAGACACGCAGAACCAAGTGCCACTGAAGGTGAGGACTAAACCAAGTCTAAACCAAGCCCTGTTGTCTCCAGAGACCATCTTTCTGTCCGATCAAACAACTGTCCGTCTCGGAGGCTGCTACAATCCCATTAGACGTAAGAGAGCGGGGCGTGGACGTAGGCATGGCCATCCTACTTCAGTCGTCCAATCAGAGGTTGCTCCTGACGCAACGAGCCAGTCACCTGAGGATCTTTCCTAATGTCTGGGTTCCTCCAGGTACGACTAGGTTTAATCTGGGTTTAGTCCTAGATTTGTCTGGACACAATTTTTTGTCCTATTTTACTACAATTTCCAGTCACACTGTCAACAGTCAGTAGTTAGGAGTTGTAGCAGCTCGGTCTTTAGTGTATGCAAGTTAACGACTCAAATCTCTAAGTGTGTTCGGGGGAGAGACGCAGTTAGTCAATGAAATTTTAAAGCCAATTCTGAACATAGTCGCATAGTCTGGAGTGTTTACTGACCTGACTGAGAACTAAAATCAGCACAGACTTTCTCTCCAGCACTGCTCAAATGCATGTTTCAAAATGTTGTAATTTTAGAACTGAGCTTCTGAACAACATTCTGAATGAATATATTTGGAATATTTATTTATTTAATTATTAATGTTTCACTGAGTTTGTAATATGTCCCACATTTTCCTGCTATGTCTTAAACAGGCATTTTGTTCTACATTTGACTGTTTCTTTGTTCAGGTGGCCATCTTGAACCTGGGGAGACGGTGAGCTCTGTTTAACTCTGTAAATTAATGTTGTGAATAAAGTGGACTAAAGCTGGACTCGTGCAGCTGCTGGAGGCTGGACTACGAGAACTAAAGGAAGAAACCGGACTATCTGTGGATCCAGACAACATCGCCACCAAAATACTGGGACTGTGGGAGGTGAGTTGTGGTTCAACCCTAGTTTAAACCTGGTTCAGTCCTGATGTAGTCCTAGTTCAGTTCTGGTTCAGCCTTAACATTATATCTGTATTTCTCCAGTCAGTGTTTCCTCTGATGTTGAGCAGAGGTCTTCCTCACAGACATCACATTGTGGTCTATATTCTTGTGCAGACACCTCTCTCTCATCAACAGCTGCAGGTAAACAACTGACCTCTGTCCGTGTAAACATAAAATGTGTACTCAAATGGTCAACTTCTATATTTTATTTTGAGAACGGTTTTCAGAACATTTACCCTGCAGTGCACAGTAGTGCACTTTATGCATTTTATGCAAGAAAGTTAACAATCAGTTAAGTGGCTTTTCATTCATATGGGCAGCTGTGGCTACAGAGGTAGCTTACCACAAGCAGTGTTTTTTTGTAGTTTTAATGAAAAATATGAAAATCAATAAATCTTAAACAGTGTTATTTAAATCAATGTTATGATTATATTACTCTCCAGGAGTGTCTGAGGCCCTCTCCTTTGGAGGTGAGTGCGTGTCTGTGGGCCGAGCCTCAACTCATCACAGCCATCGTGTCTGAGGAGAAATCCAGCCAGGAATCAGTCAGGTAAGACTTGTTTGGACCTGAATTAGTCCTGGTGTAGACCTGGTTTAGAACTGGTTTAGACCTGGATTAGTCCTGGTGTAGACTTGGTTTAGAACTGGTTTAGACCTGGATTAGTCCTGGTGTAGACCTGGTTTAGAACTGGTTTAGAACTGGTTCAGTCCTGTTTTACCCCTGGTTTTACCCTTGTCTTCTCTCCTCCAGTGTATATGCAGTATCTTCAGATGGCTCTCTGGTTTGTAGTTCAAGGCCGGTGTCTTTGTTGATGGCCTCAGCTCCTACCCAGGGCCCTGACGTGGAGAGAGTCAGCACAGGCACCATATACGCCCTGGGACTATGGCTAAAACATGTCACAAACTCAAAGTCAAACTGAAATAAATAAATAAATAAATAAATACTATAGTCATTCAGCATGTCTAATTGTCCACTTATATACTGGTGATGTTTGGGTAAAAGTGGTTTCAAAGTGAACATGCCAAGTGACCTGCTTTAAATGGATTTCCTGGTTAAGGATCAGCCCTGTAAGAAACATCATTTGAATAACAAAACAGCTCCAAGACTTCACTCTTTTCTGTATTTACACTTACTGGCCACTGTGTGGTCCAATGTGGTCTTCTGCTGTACCTAATAAAGTGGCCCTGGTGTGGTCTTCTACTTAACCAGGACTAAGACTATACCTTTTCTAATTCAACTAGACCAAGAAGACCAGAAGGACCTGTACCAGAGCTTGAGAACCACTGAAATACTACTGTATGAAAAATAAACCCAGACTTTTTTCACATTTTGGACACATATTTATTCACAGCTGCAGCCAAAAAACAAAACCACAACAAACTGAAGGTGGAGATGTACAGAATGCAAAAGTATTTTTACAACATTTGAATATTTTTACTTTATTTACATTCACCTCGTAACCTTGTTACCTTTACGTTACAGGATGTTTTTAGCAGAAAAGGGACGGAATTTTGTATATTTTTTTGGGACACCACATGCAATGAACTGCAAACAGCGACGACAAAGACTTTTTCTGATAAATCCTGCCTCTGGAACATTTCCCGTCCAATAAATGAAGCCCTATGGTTTGAAATATATACTGTATGTAATGTTATCTATTGTAGTCTTTTTTTTCATGATTATGTGTTTTCAAGCTGTTTTGCATATTAAAGGGCCAGTGCATAAGTTTCCATACGTTTTTAATTATTTTTTTTTAGAAAATGTGTCTGACCCTGTTATAAGGTAAAGTAGGTAGACTGTCATAATTATTCATTTATTTTAGTCCCTCCCTTGGCCCCTGCACACTACACATGACCTACTTTGCATCCTAGAACAGAGTCAGATTGTCAATTTGATATTTTTAACTTTTTTAGACCTTATGGACTCCCTTTAAGACATTTTTTGTGCACCGATCAGGCGTGACATTATGACCACCCGCCTAGTAAAGTTCCCTACAGATTGCTTCTAATATACCCCGGTGCCATGATGATAAGATAATCTGTGTATTCAGTTCACCTCTCAGTGGTCATAATGTTATGTCTGGTCAGTGTATTTTTTACAGTCTTTTACTGTGAAAAAAGATTAGAACGTTGAAACTGGACTGAAACAAATCAGCGAGATCACGATAGCATCAAGTTTAGAGTTAAGAGTTAAGCTTACAAGAAGTTCAAATAATTCATTCAAAATCATGTAATCATCTAATCTCATTGTTCTCTGAGGCGTGTGATTGACAGCTGTCAGGAGCCAATCAGAGGGCTCGACTGGGCTTATTTATGCCCCATGAAGCACAACAGTAAACGCCCACTCGGTTTTCCAATTAATTTTCTCCGTCACTAGACCATAAATGAGCCTCCACAGAAGACACCATACACACAATATTTCAATCCAGAGGAGGAGACCAATCAGAGCAGACATCATTACTGAGGAGGCCAATCAGAGCAGAGAACTATGATGTCATTACTGAGTAGGTAACCAATCAGAATACACATTATTACTGAGGAGGCCAATCAGAGCAGAGAACAGTGCACTACAGTGAAGAGCAGTGTGTTATGTACAGCAGGTCTATACTGTATTTATATTAATTTATCTTCATATTTATTTTCATATTGTTTCCACTCATCAACAGTCCATTGTCTAAAACACAATTCTAAAATCTGTGTGTTCCGGTTCATACTGGGCTAAAAACAGTGTATACTTTTACAAGCAGGGGGAGAAAAGGGCCTTAAATATTTAGTCTGAAGGTTTTCTAAACTAAGAAATAGATTTTTAAAAAAGCTTCAAATTGACTATCGGACCCTGTTCTATGACATAAAGTAGGTAATCTGTTATAGCTGTTATAATTACTATGTCCCTTCCCTGGCCTCTACAGCAACATCAAAGTTTGGGGTACCACTTTGACCAATTCCAGCCGTTTTTAAGTGGTGTGGTAGCCCGCACAAACCCTGATTTGATGTTGCTGTAGAGGCCAATTTCTTATTCTAGGGAACCTCAAGACCACAGCTTTAAAGGTTAGCAAAAAGATTAGCACAGCAGCAAAGAGTTCTTCTTTCTTTGCTCGTCAGTTTGTAGCTTCAGAATGACATACAGAGCTCATCATAACAGGCCTCACAATGCACAGTGTTCGACTAACCCAGCAACTATGGGCCTTAGGTACACCATGAACAACAGCTAGTTAGTCGCAGGGCTGACACAAAAAACAAGCCCTTTTAATTGAGTTAATTGATCTATTATAATCTTTATATGCAGATTTACATGTTTATTACAATACATTTCTGACACCTTTTTGTCAAACCTCTGGTAAAAGATCAAACATATTATTATTATTTTGTTATTATTATTTTTGCCACAGCTTTTCCAGACAATAGCCGGTCACAGGGCTGACACTTAGACACACCAAGCCCAGATAAATGGATATGCTTGACGATTATAATTTATATATCCAGATTTACACGTCACAGGCTTTATTACTTTCTGTCATTTTCTCTTCTTTAAAACACATCTGACAAAGGTATGTTGGCAAAACAAAATTGCAATTGTAGGAACTTTCAATCATTGTTTTGATGCAGAGGCCTACCATTTTCCAATGACACTTTGAGGACATTATCAGTAAGGATCGACTTGCTTTGACAATAATAAAAATAGCAAAAACAAGGTTAAAAATCCCAAACTTCACTCTTGCAACAGTTTTTTTTTCCAGGATATATTCCAAACCGTTCTATTTGCTTCCAATCTTCTGGTGTTAAATTCAGAATTCACTCAGGTTGTGCCACTTGGAGATCTGCCGGCGGGGGTTTTCGCACACCTCCCTCCAGTGGTTGGTGCCGCTTTGGGTCGAGCCGTTGAGACCCAGTACCAGGCGCCCCAGGACTTCGTTTTTGGTGGTATGGTCGAAATCCACAACTAAGAACTCTACGGAGATGTCTGGCAGCAGGTCCGGGGGGATGTCATAGATAAAGGATTCGTTAAACAACGGGTTCACCGTGCACTTCTTCACATGGGTCTTCTTCTTTGCGATGCGTTTACGACGGTAGAAAACATTCAGTTTGACGTATGGGTCTGAAAGAGAGAGAGAGTGAGTCAGTGAACGCAACACGCAAAAAAAAATTTTTTATATATCTCAAGCAAAATGGTAAAATATTTACCAATTTAAACTTTTAGAATTGTATTATTTTTAAGATATTTTTTGGCTTTATATATTGATGACTGGGGGATGAGTGGGGGGGTGACATTCAGCAAACTGTTGCGAGCTGGATTTGAACCCACGACACCGGGGTGAGCACCGCAGGCTCGTAATATGGCTCACACGCTCCACCAACCGAGCTAGAATTGTATTATTTTTCTAGATTTGAAGTCAATTGCTCTTGTTTTAATCATTTTAATGCAGTAATAGCCAGTTAACAGAGGTACTCACTGGCAGAGAGTCCGCTGACGTCCATCTTGGGCAGGTTTCGGGCCTTGAGGACGACCACACTGAGGCGATGTGAGACGGGCTGATAACAGAGAGAGGCCAGCAGCTCTCCACGGCTCTCACACTGAAACTACAATATTAACCAATTAATCAGGAATACAATGTAGAGTATGAGGCAGTAGAGTCCCCTATGGCCCAGTTCCCAAATGTACCACACAGAGCAATTCTTTTGTGACCCTCAGCACAATGTACTGTAGATCACCCCTAATCTACACAATCCAGCTAAAAGTATCATTCAATGTGTTTTCTGTGTGTGGTTAGAATACTCAGTGAAAAAAACAGCCAGAACATATGTGTCTAGAAACAGATACAGATGTAGGGGACTGTTGGTGAAGTGAAACCAGTCAGGTTTCAGGTTTCAGTTTATTTGTCATATGCACATTCAACACAGGGTCAAAAAATGCAATGAAATGCTTGGATCGGAAGAACCGTTAGACTCGCTGAGATACTCATGAAGTACTAGTAGCATGCAATAATGCAAAGAGTGGCCCTCCTCAGTATTAATTTTATACAATGTGTCCCGCAGTGAAAAGTCTATCAACAATAACAGGCTGTATGTGAAAAGACAAATCCATGACGTCTTGTGTTTTTGGTGAATGTTTAGTTTGTTACACAAGGTCTGTTTAGGCGAGTGTTGATTTAATCTGAGAGGAATCCTCAGACAAAGAGAGCCTTCAGTTACAGACAGAGTGAGACCTCATCAGGACAATAGAACATCTCAGACATGTTTACCTGATTCCCACAATAAAGACGACGGTGAAGGTTGTCCCACAATAAACACAATAAACACAAGACACTCAAAATGAGCAGGAATGTGACTGTGAAGGGCCAGGGACTGAAATGTGTTGCCTCAATTACATCAAATCATAAAACCAATTATGGGTCACACACCCCAAAAACCCAAATTCTTTTGCTATAAATATTATTTAGACAGATTTAACTGAGCATCACCTTAATTTGGGTGTGAGTGTGTAAGTATTGATTGATTAGGGCTGGGCAAAAATATTGTATTTTGTAAAAATGTATCTATATTTCTATATATAAACCTTTGTACAGCGTCTTTAAATGTCATAAAAAATGCTTTAGAAATAAAATGTATTATTATTATGATTATATGAATAGATTTTTCTTAATAAATAATAGCATTGAACTGTGTGCTGACAATTTAAGTTTTATTGTATTTCCCCAATTGGAATTGTTAAAATGATATATATCACCTTTAGTATCGCAATATATTGGTTAAGAAGAATTTGGGCGGCAGTGGTGCAGTGGGGTAGGAGCTCACCCTTCAACCAGAGGGTCAGTGGTTCAAGTCCCCATCCAAGCACACACTGTCGTTGTGTCTCTGGGCAAGACACTTAACCCACATTGCCAATGAATGTTGCCATTGTAAATGAGAATTGGTTCTCAATTGGCTTAAAAATAATAATTAAAAAGATATATTTAAGGTAATAAAATTTTTTTTTTAATGAAATCAGCATCAACCAAATTGGTAATTAAAATATCAGCATTAAGACTGACCTGTGGGCTCCTCTTGGTAATGTTCTGGCTCAGATGGACCCGTCCCGTACTGGGGTCGACTCCTCTCAGTGGGACCAGGGCCTCTCCAATGACGTCATCTCTAGCGAATCTATCGAAACTCACAACCAGGAAGTGCAGCGTGAGCTCGGGCAGAGAGCTGTAGGCCACGCCATAGAAACTGAACGTCTCATCGAAGAGAGGCTCCAGCGTTCGCCTCAACACTCGGGTCTTCACGCGGTGTTTCTTCTCTGGGAGGATGGTCATCTTCACATACGGGTCGGCGCTGCCTTGGCTGATCGCTGGCAGCCCCCGTGCCCCCACCACCGTCACCACCAGGGCCTTTTTGGGGAAGTTGTAGTCCACGGTGAGACTGATCGAGCCTAGGGCCAGCTCAGGTTCACAGCTGCTGGACTCTGAGGTGGACTCGGGACAGTAGTCGGCTCTGACCGGGAGAGAACGCTCTGGCCGAGGGGCGGGGCCTGAGGATGCTGTGGGCAGAAGAAGGATGACTTACTCTGTTACATTTACTTGAGTAAAGAAAACACTTGTATTTCTAAGTAGGGGATAAAAGATGGTATTTGTAATTTTTATGTAAATGATGAATAATTGATTGAATGTACATCGAAACTGTAGTTCAAAGGGTTTTATGAAAAATCTAAATCTAAACTAGGCCTGTGCCGACAGCAAGGTGTATATCGGCGAAAAAGGCCCCATACGTCTGCCCCGTACGTCTGCCCCGTACGTCTGCTACAACTGTTACCAATGGGACCTTAATCACTTTTTTGATTTGTCTGGATGTTTGTGAAGAATGTTTTTGCCAAATTTTGAAAATTCCCTAAAGCTG
>JAVQKC010206583.1:0-10057 GCA_036025475.1 Philypnodon macrostomus | reverse complement strand
ACACACACACACACACACACACACACACACACACACACACACACACACACACACACACACACACACACACACACACACACACACACACACACACACACACACACACACACACTCTTTTTGGGTGAGAGTATATCGGAATTGATAATATTTTGTATATTTGGCAAAAATCAAATCTGGCAGTACTTAAATGTTTCTTATTTTGAGAAAGTATTCAGCGTTCTAGTTATTACATTAATACTGTAATAATTCCTTTAAAAACAGTGATATCGTAGGTTATCATGTGCAATATATATAGTATCGCCATATTGATTTATTATTGGTATCGTGAGCCATGTATCACGTATTCAATTGAGTTACCCTGAGGTTCCCAGCCCTACTTCAAAGTCTCAAACACTTTGAAGAGTTGTGACGCTTTGAGAAACTAAAAAAATAATAATAATGATTAGTAAAAATGACTTGAAATCTTGATATGAGTTGTTTCCATCATTGGCGGACATTTCGTGACGCTTTAGAGAAACTAGACAAATAATAAATTTAAAAATAAACGATCAGTAAAAATTAGGGATGCACAGATATAAATGCCCGACATCGGTATTGACTGATATTCAAAATGTTGACTCGTATCGATATCGGCCTACAGATTGATATTTAGGTTTGGAACCAGCCCAAATGTAGTAAAAATAATATTTATGGGTTAATAAGAGACACTAAGTAATTTCTATGATGATTTTATAGTTTTTGGAAAACATTGCCTACTAATGCATGTTTACAAAATATCAGTATCGGCTAAATCGGTCATTGAAAATCAGTTTTGAACAAATTTCATATCGGTGCATCCCTGCTAATATATTATTAGGCCTGGATTATTGGACTGGTTAAATTTTTTTCTTTTTCAACCAAAATGAGCTGCACGTGGAATAAGAAATTTGCATTTAAAATAGGAAAAAATGTCAAAACATTTAAACCAGTAAAAATACATTGAAAAAAAAAAATCAAATAAGTACATAAATCTAAAACAACTCAAATCAAGATTCATCTTCTGAATTCATTTGAACTAATCCAGATATTCCTTTTTGCAGGGTGTCTGCGATTTCCCAGACAGTGACTACCCTTAAAATGCATTTTTATTGCATTTTATCTATGGGCAGGAGGAAAAATGTCTCAAATCCCATTGTGTTAATAAGTAACAGCTCAAGGTGAATTAAGTCTAAGCCTTCTGTTTTGTTATGGTCACCTTATAAGGTATAAGGACCACTCCGAGCAGATCAAACTCATATTGTCCTTAAGTGGAAGATATGGGTCATTGTACTGTTGCTATGCTGTTTTGCTACCAGTTAGATATGTCATTTAATATATATGTGTGTAGGAGTTAAGTTAGAAGTATCATGCTGGAAAAACATGTCTTTAATGTTGTGCTAAAAATGTGGGATCTAGGCTCTGATCTGGACATACTTTAGGTTCACCATATTGATATTGATACTGATATTGGATTATATAGTCCTTCTCGAGAGCCCCAAAGATTAATCATGATTTTACGTTAAAGCCAAACCCTGGTGGTTAGCATGTTGTGGAAAGTATCTAAGTGTAGTATTGAAGATAATTCCATTTACTGGGGTAAATTTTGAGGTGTTTTACAATCAGAGGCTCATGGGTTTGAATCAGAGCAGTCCCAATACTTCCAGCAGTACTATCTTCTAGTGGATTTCTTCAGTACTGCAGTGACTGTTTTACAGGGCAAAAGGTGTCCCTGGTAAAAATGTAAATTTTATGGGCTTTAAAAAAAGGGCTTGAAATGCTTGCCCAGGAGTCGTGAGTTCAAATCCATGTCACACTACTGTCCTATTAAAAAAGCCAACAAAGTAAACATGTAAAGCGATAGTTTTTCAACCAAAATAGTCTTTATCCAAATAAGAAAATTGCACTTGAAATAGGAAAAAAAAAATCTTATTCCACCGGCAGAAAAATTAACACCAGTGAGAATTACATTGAAATGACAAATTCAAAATTAACAAAATTGTGTGAGGATGTCCAATGACCTTTTTGCCTATCTTCCAATGTGTGCATTGTATTTTGCTACAGATACAGTGATAAACAATGTTTGTCACTAAGAATGAAAAGATTATACTTAGATTATATTGGCAGTATAGAACAAACCACATATGGGCACTTTCTTAAAGTAATGGCCTGTGTCATTTTATGGAATTGGCTCTTCATGAGACTGGCTACCTCTGGAAACATTTTCTACTTCCGCAGTTGAACAGATCATGAGATGTTATTTTTTTATAAGAGTTTCAAGAAAGCCTTAGTCGCATTGTCAAATTACATAACATGGAAATTTTGGCCTATGTCAAAAAAGCTATCGTTCATATATTTTGCATTATTCAGACTGTGTTTACAATATTAAAACTGCACATCACTCTGGACAGTAGTGCCAGTGTGCTAATGTGCTATCACAACCTTGACCTCCATGTTAAAACTCTTATGTTGTATAGCATTAGTTCTCAAACTGTGGTCCTCTGTTTGTCCGACACTACACTAACCCACTCTTTGGCCTAAGTCTTTATATGCCAAGCTTAGGATGGTCCAATTTTTCACATAATGCAAACGTGGTCCTTGTTTTAAAGAAATGAGTGAGAAACACTGTTGTATAGTCTCAGTATATTATTCATTCATTATGCATGTGGTTGGAATTCATCTATATTTGAACACTTGTAGGGGTCCATACCAACACGCTGACTCACTCCATAAAACATTTTCCCTTGTTGTCCTTTTGGTGGCACTAACCCTGCTCAGTCAGTCTGCGCGTACATGGATTTGTTATTGTGTAATCGGACTGCTCCAGACACTGAGGGAGGGCCCCACGCGGTGATGTCATTGCGGGACCGGGCTATAAGAGCAGGCCTCGGCACGGTACATGAACACACTGCACCTGTCCCTCCGACTAGTAACCATTTTGCGGATAATTTCAGTGAAACTTTAACTGAACTTCAGACCAGAGGAGATGGCTGGATTCGTGTGCAAGATATTGTTCATTTTCATCATTGTGGCTTTACATGAAGGTGAGTATTACTGGTTTTAGTTGATCATAAATGGCTTGCATAAATTGTTTTATTGCAAGGAATTATCACAATATGGATCCAAATTTCTGGAGGGGTCACTTTTGAGGGGAACTATGCAACCTACAGTTTCAGGGACTAGCACTGTCCATAGAAAAACCACAAAGTATATAGACTTTATATATAGACGATCATAAAGCTGCTGTTCAGCCACAAAAAACACCAGGTCTGTGTCAGTTTGGCATATTTTTATTTCTTGGAGCTCTCTCTGTAAAAGCAATTTGTTGTTTTGACGAGACCTGTGACTTGACCAGAGATTTCCAGGAACATTCATCCTATGGCAAGGAAGCTTCATTCACCCCACAACAACTCATTTAGGATCACAATGACTCTGAAGTAAAAAGTTGCATAGTGCCCCTTCAATGCAGCGATTTCATTGTTATATAATTTTGACCATTGTTAATTAGCTCAATTTGGGTCAATCTAAAACTAAAATAATGAATCCAATGTTAAGACTCAATAGCTTCTTTTGTGACACAGTGCATTGGCACAACCTTAGCGGGGCATCACAGTAGCCCTGATATTCCTTCATCATCAACAATAGTCCAATAAAATCAATCTGTCATTGTATTATAGCTAAGTATCCCAAACTATTTTCAATAATGATACTGTAGAACGACGATTGGCTAAAGATATTATAATTTATAATGAAAGTGACGTTTACACTAACTCAAATTATTTTATGTATTTTTCTCATCCCTATCTCTGTTATACCAGACTCGGCTCTTTTGTTCGAATTAAATGAAAGTTAATGAATAAATGAATGAGGTTTATCAGTAATCCAAACAGTCTGCATTGGATTAGGCCTTACCATTCAAAATCTGATATTGTGACTTGCCTCTTTTTAATGTAGCATTTTGTATCATTTTTCATAAATTTGCCAATCTGTATGTCAGTTATTAGTATTCTTAAATGCAATTGCACTTTTGCCATTGAAGCTTGCATACATTTACGGAAAGTTCTGTTCAATTGATTATGATCTTCACTATATTTGATTTATTACAGAAATGTACATTGTGTTGCATTATTAGCTTTTTGGGACAGGCTATGTGCATTGGACTCTCATAACAATAACATGAATGATAAATTGTTGATCTGTACTGCATTGACCTCATGTTATTGAATACAACTAAGCTAACACTACCATTTACTTATGACCACTTCTTGATTGCTTGCTAATCGAAACGTGGCTAAATATTTGCGCAAGCCATTTTTATGGACCACATTCCAGGTGTCTACTCTTTATTTGTGCACTTGAGCAAGGCACTTTTTTTAACCTGAAACTGCCTTTTGTGTGTTTCGCAGGTTGTGGGGTGCCCTTATCGAGCCGAACCGAGTCACCGGCCACGGATTCAAAACATCTTCGGTTCAAGCGCTGCTCTTGTAACAGCTGGGACGATAAGGAGTGCATTTATTTTTGCCACCTGGACATTATCTGGGTCAACACGCCGAGGTGAGCCAAATGGGTTACCACGCCTTTTAGGGCTTTTCCTGCTAAACCAAAATGGCATAGTCAACTTTCATTGAAGATGAAATGTTTGTGCAGGGAATACAATTGTCCTTCACAGAAAAAACACACAGAATATAGACTTTATATATAGACTATTGACCATCATAAAGCTCCTGTTCAACCACAAAAACACCAGGTCTGCATCAGTTTGGTATTTTTTGATTTCTTGGAGCCCCTTACCTTGAATAATTACCAAGACATATTTATTTTAGGCCTCACTTATGGGGTTCTGAAAGCTTGGGGTGCTTAGCAGATGCCTACCTTTGCCTAATGTAGCCACCATATATTATTATGTATGTATATAGGTTGTTTGGGGCTATACAGATAGTGATGGTAGGCTATTGACAATCACATTCACTGTATATTATTAACACATAACACTGCAATACAGCCACGTTGAGTCTAAAACTACATTTGGTTAAGTCTCATTTCATTTTTAAGAAAATGGATCGCCTATGTTCAACCTAGAACAGTAGTCACTATAGCCAACTAGTGGACAAAAGTGGGATATCCTTAATAATGGACATTCTATAAAATATCGATTTACAATATTTCAAAATGTTAATAATTTGACAATGGAAGCTTTAAACCAGGTGTCACGCCCAGTTTCAATCATTCTTTCATCATATTTTGTTGGTATATACAAATGTTAATCTTATTTTTTGGATTCTCAGAATGCTGTGGTTAAGTGTATCAAACAATATTCCTTAATCGTAAAAATACTTTTGTTCATGTTTGTGCATATCACTTGACCGTCACAGTTCCTAATAGGCCTCTCTTCCGCTTACAGTAAAGTCCTTCCTTATGGCTTGGGAAGTCCCATGTCTCGCCGGCGCCGCTCCACCAGCCGCTGCCAATGTGTCGACCGAGGCGACCTAACCTGCTCTGCGTTCTGCCAAAAACGGTGAGCACCCATCCTCTTCTCCGAAACTCGATTCTCAAACTATCTTCTATTGTTTTTGTTCTGTTGGCGGCCATGCGTGCTTGTCTGTACACTGTTCACATGTTAAGATAAATCATGAAAAACGATGAAGTCTTTTGATTAGACATAGTATAGGGGTTGTAGTCATTGCACAGGTATTGCAGGTATAAAGTGTGAAGACTTAGTGAGAATCAAATGCATGTTGAGTCTTGGCTGTCAGTCACTGAGCAGATGCTATCAGATGATCACCCCTAAGTAAACAACTGACATCAAAGACGGTTAATCCAATAAGACATTTTTTAAATTCTGTTATTCTATCCACAGCTCAGAAAATCCAAAAATTGACGTCACCATGTCTGATCAGAACTCTTCAAGACTATCAAACAACAAACTTCTGCAATCTCTAAGGTGAGCGTTTTCAGCACAAACACACTTTGACCAAAAAGATCCATGCACATCCAGCAACAATAGGAGCTCTAATTTCATTTGAAAAAACTAGTAGTTAGTAGAAAAAGGAAGGAGGCATATGGTTTTTCATGTGTATCATGTATGTATTTTACTTTGGCACTTTCAAAGATTCTAATCTCATTTGGCTTTTTGAATGAGTCTAGCACATTCATTAAAGGATAATGAGTAGCAAGTTTTCTGCTATTGATTTCAATGCATTTTGCACAAATCGTACGAGGCCAAAAAAGTTATGTCCTTCCTCGTTATGGAGGCCACCATTTCCACTTTCCACTTCCGTGAATGCAGCCCATAGAGCAGGCGCACTACAGCCCTCAAGCCCGGCCCTCGTGTACACAGACCGCGTGGTCTGTTCTGACCAATCATTGCGAAGGCGGGATAGGTTGGTGAAGCCCACCTGACCCAAAGTTATTTTTTGGGCAATTTGGGGAATTTTTAACAGAAAAAGGTCTATGATGTGAAAATAGAGAATAAACACCACTAAATCTGACCATTTTGGATGCTGTAGGTGTCCTGACAGCCGAGTACTAGGAATATTTTTTTTTTAAATCCTTTGAGTGACCACTACGCATATTACCATCAAGGCAGAGATAGGCGCCCTATCCTGTTAATATAATAGAGCCATGGTCTAGCATCACATTGTTCTAAGCAATATATATGGCTTGTAGCCTTGTTTTCTACCCAGTCACTGACAGTACGTGTGCATAAGACAGCACATTCAGCTTTGACAAGGGTGTATACAAATACAAAGTCTGAGAGTCTAAAGGGCTATAAGTAACATTCAGCAGAAAAAGTCCACGGTTTGACTAGACTTTTTCTATTGAGCTGAAATTTACATGACTTTTTTTGCAACAACTTTGATATATTTTCTTACATTGTTATTAGCTTAATTCTACTTTGTCCACTGTAAGCATGTGTTCAGACGTAGCTGCTGGGCGTGACACTAATATTTTTTACAGTACAAGGACCAATGTACATTTTGGGGGTAAATAGCACCTCATTTAGATTCTCAGCTCTCAACTTGCAATCAACCAACTGCTGTCAGTTTATAGACTACAGCAGAAAATCACACAAAACTCCCTACCTGTGTGCGGTCACTGAGTGGGTTGAAAACATTAGCAAAAAATATTTGGTCTCTTCTTGCCTGCTGAAGATATTTTGCTAGCATGTACACCCTAACTTATTTTCTTGTATCTTCTCTCCAGATACGTGGTCAAGTCCAACACAAAGAAGCTAGCGTCCACAGAAAAGCACTCAAAAGTCAAGCAGCTGAAGAACACCTCGATACGATGAAAGACTCAAAGTTACCTCCGCACACTGTCGATGGAAAAAACCGCTAGCGACTGCATGCTAGCATTGAGGTGTGGGAACCTAAATGGATGCTGAGGTGGGGAAAGAGACTACCAAGACATACAGCTCAGCAAGAGAGAAGCAGCGAGACGAGAGAAGGAAACAAAGAAAGAGGTAAAGAATAAACAGCAGAAACGTGACAAGATGGCCGCCGTATCAGGATGTTGCCTTGAATTCATGGACACCTGATTTGTACTGAACTCTTTTATACACTAAAGCTATGTCCACAAAAATGCATTAATTAATTTATTATTATTATTTATCCCTCCACTTTATCTGGGGCAAAGCCTATCCCTGATGCTTTGGGCCTGAGGTGGTAGACAATCTGGGCTCTTGCATACATTGACAGTCAACCATGACTAACTTTTGAAAACATATTGTATAGATATGGTGGACAGATAAATTGTACTCATGTTTTATAAATTCATTTACCAAGGGGTCGTGGGTGCTAGGAGCCTATCCCAGTAACTATGGGCCTTAGGCGAGGTACACCCTGGACAATGGCAGGCAGGGCTGACACTGAGACATAAACAGACAACCATTCACTCTCACATTCGCTACGGACAATTTAGAGTGATCAATTCTCCTAACACATACATATGTTTTGGCGGTGGGAGGAAGTCGGAGTTCCCAGGGAGAACCCACAGTAACGCGAGGGAAGACATGCAGACTCCACCCAGAAAGATGTAGGCCCCAGGATCGAACTCATGATGCAAATTGTAGCCATACATATTGGACTGAGACATGTTGGGACTTATTTGGAATAGAGCCAACTGTGAATTAATTTGACTTTTGAACATGCATTAGTGTGGACATGGCCTCATTTATTAGTTCACATGGAACACTCCATCAACCATTGTGTTGAGTGAATACTTCTCTGTATCAGAGCGCATTATTCTGCTTAACATTTGGGCTTGTGTGTTATCAGGTAGTAACTGAAAATGGCAGCTTCTTTTTTTTTTTTAAGATTTTTGACTTTTTAGGAATTTTTATTTACGCATGAACTAAAAACTAGTCTTGTCTACATGATCTAAAATGACATGAAATTAGAATCATGATTTTGATTTCACTAGTTCTGATTAATTTAGATGAATTTATTATTTGACTTTGACATTTTGGAATTCCTTTTTTAAGTATGTATTCCACTGGAAGATTACCTTGAAATGAGAACAAAAAAGCTTTATAATCCAGGCACAGTAAATAAAATAAAAAAAAATCTGAACTAAAATCAAGATTGGGATTCAGAATTCAGTCATTTCACTTGATCTTGACGTTCCATTTTTTTTAATGCAGTGTGTTAATTTCTCAATCTTCACTCGTATCCCTCTCATAGCAGCTACAATCGCCTCATTGTGTTGCTGTGATTGTTTATAGCCTGCTCCTGTTTTAGATGAAGATAAGCCAGAAGAGTTTGAATGAGCCACCGCATGCCAAAAAACACAACGGTATCTTAATTCCTCTGTAATTATCCGGGGGCTACATTCTGAGCGTGTCCCCTCCGTCCAAAAACAGGAAATGGAAACATACCTGCATTCCTCATTCTAATTCCATTATCATGTATGACCAACAGTTTATTGTGCACGTTGCTACATATTTATTTATTCTCTTAACTTATTATTGAGTGTATTTATACATGTATGGATGGATGTGTGTATATGCAAATAAAACAAAGAACTGTACTACAATGTATTTGAAGGTCTCGTTTACTCTTATGGGACGGACTATAACATGGAAAACGTCATCAAGATAAATCCAGGATAACCATGTGCTTCAAATGTGATCGCTGAGTAACTTAGTGCTTCTATGCTCTCAACATTAAACACTAAATCAAATCAAATAACCACGATTCCAAAGGACATTTCACGCTAGCCAACCGCTAATCATAACAGTACATACAAATTATTACAAACAAATACAATAGTGAAAGTTAAATCTTGCAACTACCAGAAGCTAATCATGGCTGTTAGCAGTCGGTTGTTAGTTGTAGCAAGCACTTTCTTAGGAAGGTTGGCAGTTCATTTTCAAGTGTTTGGCCCTCAGCTTTATTAAAATAAAAACAAAATAAACTAAATTCAACTAATCCTATTGAGCAACATGGTGAATAAATCTGACATACAGTATTATACCTGAAGCTAAAAAACATATATATTATACTATATATATTTTAGTTTAATATATATAGATTAATATGATGTAGGGAATCTGTTTCTTTCACCAAACCATGAAGCTATAGCATCTGATAATGGCACTTTGTAATGCTTTAATGCAGACATGTCCAAAATGCATCCCAGGGTCAAATCATGGCACTTGGCTACATTTAATACAGCACTGATAACCACTCGCTCTCTCAATTATGGGATGAAGGGCTTTACCAATTCACGTGAAATATGTCCTTGCATGTCCTAACTCCTCATTCACACTGAATGCAGTATGTGTGCAGAGCAGAGTGTGTATGTGAAGCCTCTGTGTGTATGTGAAGCCTGTGTGGTATGTAAAGCTTGTGTGTGTGTGTGAAGCCTGCGTGTGTATGTGAAGCCTGTGTGTGTATGAGAAGCCTGTGTGTGTATGTGAAGCCTGCGTGTGTATGAGAAGCCTGTGTGTGTATGTGAAGCCTGTGTGTGTATGTGAAGCCTGCGTGCGTTTGTGAAGCCTCTGTGTGTATGTGAAGCCTGCGTGTGTATGAGAAGCCTGCGT
>JAVQKC010206541.1:0-16238 GCA_036025475.1 Philypnodon macrostomus | reverse complement strand
TTGTCAGTACTATACACTCTATACAACCCCCTCTCTCGTGTATAGTTGTTGTCAGTACTATACACTCTATACACCCCCCTCTCTCGTGTATCATGTTGTCGTTGACCAGGCTGCCGACAGAACGCCTGACCTCTTCATACCTGGGCTTGTAAAAGCAACCACAGGGGGTCCCAACAAGTGAAGAAATGGAAGCCATGTGACACAAGACAGTACCTATAAATATGGTGGAGATCACAGGAGTGCTTAATGCAGGGGTGGGCAGACGACTTTTTTACCAGCGCGTCTACAACATCTTAAAAAGGTTCTGTCGTGTCATATGAAACCAATAAAACCCAAACACTTCCTCTCAGGCAGAGAAAGTCTACTTAACCCGGCACAACTCACTATCTCACATCTCTGGGCAAAGAATTGTGTTTGTTTCTGTGATTTTTCACTAACTGCAGATTCATGTATTAGGATTATTTTAATAATAAGAAAAAAGAGCTCATGGACTTACTACTATCATACTATACAAATACTATTGCTGGGCAATAGGCAGCACAATCTGTTAAAAACATACACATACAAACAAAGAATTATTAAGTTTGAGTTTAAGAGGAGAGTTAAACAATGACTAAACTATAACTGTGAGAAAACACGTTGCATTCAAAATGTTTTTATATATATATATATATATATATATATATATATGTAGAGAGAGAGAGAGAGAGAGAGAGAGAGAGATAGATAGATAGATAGATAGATAGATAGATAGATAGATAGATAGATAGATAGGAAAATAGGCAACTTGTGAGTTCATTGTAGTGCTGTTAGGCAGTGTTTAATTTTAAACCTGTATGCTGTTGTTAACAAATGGACAAAATTCTGTTAGGGGATTAGGGTTCAGTCATACCCTGATCTCCAAACAGAATTGGGGAAGCTACATTTTTACAAGTCTCTTATCAAATCTGCAAGCAAAAAAGAAGCAGACCAGCAGCACTGTGGAAGAGTAAGGCCATTTCTGAAAATGATTACCAACTCATTTCCTTGTTTGTTCTGCCTCTAAAAAGCCTCCTCTCCTGCACCTTTTGTTTCACGTCTGCTGACCCCCTCATTGGCCTGCGCCCTATTCACTCTTGCTCCCTGTTCTTTCACTTTTACTCTGCTGCTTTGGCAGATTTGTTTCACCCTTTCAATAAACTATTTCCTTCATTCCTACATTCTTTTCTTTGTTTTCTTTAGCGTCCCTCCATCTAAGGCTCGGCTCCATTGTGGTATCGAGGGTCCCACTTTTAAACTATTTCTCCATAAGATCAAGCTGGGTCCGGTCCTTTTCATTCTCTGCCCCTCGGTCCTACTTGTGCTCTTGTCTGCTTCAAGTGCCCGGGCCCGGGCTAGGGCCCAAGTTAATGGTTCGAAATCTCTAACTAACCACTCCAACAGCTGTCTCCAAACTCAATACTTCAACCCTGTTTTCTTCTGCCTTTTTATTACCTTGCCCTGCAAAATAAAAGATGAGGGCGCCGCTTGATTGGAGAGGGTAAAAAAAAAATTGAAATTTTTCCGGATATTTGGCTTTTCCTTCAACGAGTAGTTCAAGGCCAGAAGAAAATGAAAAATCAGGCGGGATATGAAGCTCAAAAGCAGCTTTTTTTTCTCTCAATTCTTTCCTCTTTTCACTAAATAGAAGAATATAAAAAGACCCCTTCATTGGACATGTCTTTCATTTTCAAACACAGGTTCAAAGGCACTCGGAGATTTGGGCTCTTTGTAAAAGGTTGGAGGGTAATGATGAGAGGGGAGGAACAACATCCAATTCCAAACAGCTTCCTGGCCTATTCTGCACCAGAGTCTCTCCAGACCCTTGGCTGAAGAACCGGGGCACTAATCCGGACAAATCTACAGTGGTCACAGAAAAGCTGTTTCCAGTCTTCAAGTGGGTGGAAGTACTATTAAGAGAGGAGGAGGCTGCTGGCTGACTGCTGGATCCCACTGGCTGCTGCCTGTTTAGCTTTCAAGCAAACACAGAAATGGGAAGGTCAAACGCTTGTTGGGATTTAGACCATAATGAGTGCCGTCATTAACAGCATAAAACTCCATTTGCTGAGATAATTTTCCATTCTTAAAATCTCAAAATGCACAATGATTTTCAACGCAAAGCCTAGAAAATAGTGTGTATAGCCACAACTAAAGTTATTTAATATATATCATATCACATTTTAGTTTTCTAATCTCAGACTCATAATGCTTGATTGGAGGACACCAATGCAGTGGGAAAAAGTGTGTATAGTGTGTTGTGATGCCAATGGCCACCGATGAGTCACATATATTTTGAAACAGACCTTTTTTTTACACTTGGCCTCTTTTACTTGCCAGTCTCCTGGGCCCTCTACAGTGCTACATTTGCCTTTGTCCTCAGCCAGTGCTCCGTGTTGTCATCAAACAGACACAAGTTCACTGTGTCACCCTCTTTCCACCTGCAAAATAATAAACAACCCCTCCGTCCCCATTTATGTCCCACACTGTCAGTCCTGTCCAGCTTTTCACTTGCGATTAGCTGTGGCTGCCTTCGCACTCGTCAACTGTCGCGAGTTTAGCACCCAGTCATGAGGCACTTTGACAGATCAGGCTAAGGCGTCCTGACACCGCTGGTGTGAAAGAAGATTCTAATTCTGGATAATTAGCTGACGAGAGCAGGGGGAGGGATGACTCGGACCAAACGAGTTGAAAGGAAATGGCACTGCGTCGTAAGCACTTTTTATCAACTCACTGTTGATGACTTACATTTCCTCCCTATCACTGACCCTTTTACCATATTAATATGTATATTTTAAATATTACAGAAATGTACTTTAATACAGTTTGTGGATTAAATGATTAAATTATGGCGTACACCGATCCTGATAGGGAAGTCCCACTGGGATCCACTGCCATCCCAAAACCCACATATGTCAGATTTCACTTTGGAGGAAGTAAGGACAGTAGTAAACATAGCCCGGCAGGATCTGTCCCAGGACAATCGGGCACAACCTATAAAATCTACGAACTGCCCGTGCTTGCTATGGAGGTTAGCGAAGCTCCTACAGGCTTTATAGAAGAAGAAACCAGAACTCTTGCTCTGGACATTCGCTGAGGGCTGCTCCTCAACTCGGATGACAACTTGTCTCCTTAGAAACAACTATGTTGATACCAGTGTCCAAAAAGGAGGTGAAATCAAGAAGACTCAGCCTTGAGAAAGGGAAGCTCACAGAAATCACCTTCAGCATTCAAGGATCTGAGATTCCAACAATCCAAAACCATGAAATCTGACACAATCACACAGCTGAAGTCCTGGATCACGGCAATTGACAAAAGCCACTTGCTCGGAAGATTCAAGGTTTGATGCTTCCAGCACGGTATCATACCCCACCTACAGTGGCCATTCCTACTCTATGACTTTTCCATGACTCAGGTGGCCACTAAGGCATTACACTGCTCTTGTCAAAGGATGAAAAAGTCAGACACTCGAGCACTACCGTCAAGGCAGGCAGGAAGTGGAGACCTTCATTGCTGCAGTATGCCAAGGGCGGCTTGGCCTCAGGCATTACAAAACCAAACAGTGGAGTAAGACCAACGCCAAAAGCAAGCAAAAACTTGTGGTCCAAAGGGTCAGAGAGACCGCTGAGGAGGATCGCCGTGTAAAGGCAGTGGATGCATTGGGATCAAGCACTCGACCGCACACTTTCCTAGAGACAGACAGGCCTACCTTCCTCCTTTGTGTTGTGGCAGACCTCTTGCTAACACCAAGTAACCTTAAGATCTGGAGCAAGGAAGAGGACATGTCCTGCATGCAGTATGGCACAGCTCCATGCACCCTGAACCACAACCTCACAGCAACACAACAGTGGATGCTTGACAAAGTACTCTCTGCAATCGCCAAAAGGTATCTGGGTCTCACGTGACCAGTGAACGCAAACTACGTTGTTTTTATACTTGATACAATTGTATTTTGACAGGAAAATGTCCGATATACTTTTATAAAAAGTCCTGTGTATTGGATTTGATCAGCACCGCTCCAGAAAACCACAAGATGTGAAAGTTGAACACAGGAAGTGACAGGACCGAAATTTGACTTCTTCTTGTGTTGTGCTGTGTCTAGTGCTAGAGCTGCACACAGCACCGTTTGCTGGACAATCAATGGTATTACATATTTTCAGGCGTTCCAGTGTTCATTTTTACACAATGTATCCCTATAAACGTGAATCGGATATGGACGTTTTCTGTTGTTTTTGAATACGCGTTGTTGTCTAAATGGGCCCTTAAATACTGGCTGGTATAAAGAGTGGCCTTGTTTACTGCTTGTAGCAGATTTTCTCTCAGCATTTCAGCAAACACACTATGGCTGGTGTGATTTTGTATTATTTGTGCCATACCTTAAAAACATAATGGCAATGATGCTGGTGCTTCACCTTTATAAAAAAATAGAAACACATCATCAAGGCCAGCATTACAAACTGTCACAACAGGACTGGACCTAGGTTTCTGTCTTTTATGAGGGTTGTGGATTTCAATTAAAAAACAACAAGAGAATAATATTTAAAAAGAGTGAAGTGGTAGAGACAGGAAGATTTTCAATGCAGGATATAAACATTATGTTAGCATGTGTTGACTGTATAGAACAAACATGAAGAGAGAATATACAAGAGCCTTAAAAAACGCTTGTCCTGACATTTTTCTTTATATGATAAAGCATATGCCAACATGCTTTTCATATAAGCACTGTGGCTATATTCAAGAGCAATAATGTGGGTCTAATGTGTGGAGACACTTAGGATATCAGATTCTTGCACCAATGGCTTGGTAGTTAATGACCTCTAAAGACTGTGGGGGCCCTGATCACTGAAGAGGAACAATGTTCCCTAACGAGCAAGTGCTATTATGTATGTGAATGCATGTTTACATAGTATTGGCTACAAAGATATATAGTTGCTTGGTGGAAAACCTTGATGTTAGCCAAGGTCACATGACATTGGTTATGCCTGAGTATGTTCTCAAGCGTCCACTGCACTCACATCTCGGGCCATATCAACACATTTACAGAGTTAACCATCCATGAAAGTCTACATATCAGACGGTGACCCAACAGTTAAGCCCGGCGCCAGGGCCCCAGTGTGCCGCACGTGGAGCGGGATCATCCAACCGTGGCCAAGGTGGGCCCCAGTTGGAGGTTTGAGCTAGACACAATGGCCAAGACCTATGCTTTTGAAATGATATCTATTACTATTAGTGACAGCAGTCCCATACCGTGCGCTTTGATGCTCCTACAGACTGACAAGCCGAGCAGAGTGACGCTGATGGCTGTGGGCACAAATCAGAATCGCTTTAGTGCATCAACAGCACCCCGGCGCCTAACCCAAAACCTCTGCCCTGCCATGTATGCTCCTAAAACTAGGGTGAAGAGAAGGAAAGGAAGCTAGGGAGGAAGGGTAATACAAGGTAAATGAAATATAGAACTATTTGGAATAAAATCAGACGAAGCCAAATAGTGTAAAATAGTGTCAACATACAATAAAATGAAGAGCTACATGAAGCACTTACATTTGGACACGTTCAATTGAATGCAAATAAGGACGTGTTAATATTATGTTGACCAAAACTATTAAAATTTCACAATATACTTAATGAAGACTGAGCTTATCACAGTCTGGGTTAAACACTGGAGACAACTTAAATATTCAGCATAGAATATGTATATGTATAAAACCTGCTCTGGAGCAGAATATGTTCCAGCCATATTTAAAAAGACAGCATTTCGACTCCATCAGTAAGAAATGAGCTGATGGTGTAAATATAAACTAAAGTGGAGAGAACTGCACAGGTGACTATAGAGCATAGACATATCACAATAAAGCCAGTAAAGTGAATCTTTTATAAACAATAATGATATTCTGCTCTAAATGACTTTAATTATCTGCACTATATTGTAAATCCATTTATTCAGTGACAGTGAAATTAATGTAAGTCGACTCTGTGCACATGTTTGTCATTTATGAAGCTGTTTGCATGATAAAAGATGATTTCTTCTCCATCAATAAGTAATATTTATCAACTGTCCCCCTCTATCAATGATTGTTCCACATAAACACGCGTGTAGCACCAGATTGTACTGTTAATCCAGAGGTTGGGTTTATCTACCCTGGTAGAAGAGACATATCCAGGATAAGTTTAAGCAGCTTTAGTACAGGGCCCTGGTATAAAAAAAACTATAAGCCTGTACATGCTGGATAGAGGCCACAGGTCTATGTATGTGTAACAGACAAGCTTGTGCATCTCAACACTAGCACACGTCTTCAGAGTGAGGTTTGTGGAGGATGAGTGAGGATGCAGAGGTAGCGGTGCCCACTCAGCTGAAAAGCCTCTGGCCACCATGCCAGTACAATCTCTTCACCACTTTGGGACCCCCTGCTCGCTGCAGCTCCATTCTCTCTTTGCCTCTCGACTCAACCCAACCCGCGTTTATTTCTGTCAGCTTCCATATTCTTGTCTTCAAAGCTTGTTTGTCTGTACTCACAAGACATTTCTAGTTCGAGCAGATGAGGCCCTGCTGACTGTGGAGACCCCTGGTAAGATGGAAAACAGGCACACCAGCTTCTACAGGCAGGCTCCTCGGTTAGTCAGAGCCTGGGGACACATGGGAGTTAGAGCCTCCACAGGGACGATCAGCGGCTCTGTAGATGCCCTGGTGTGACACCGCCTGTCCCGTATGATACACTAGCATGGCACCCGGCCTCTCCCTGGGGTTGTATGGTCTCCATATGCACACATCATTACAATGAAGCTTCTTTTGTGAAGGCAACAGTTTCTCTCATACCACTGATATTATCTGGTAAGATTGTTGCCAGTGGACACAAACTAAAGGTCAGAATAGCCTCACAGTAGAATAGTTGGATATTCATAAATAAACGGCTGATACTGTTGTTTCAGTACATATGTTTAAGCAAACTATTATTTCCTGTCTGTAATAACTACTGCCAGAACAAAAAAATCAGTGGTCATACAAAAACATGTAGGTGTCATACAGGTTAAAGAAAAATGTACCTGAGCACAGACAAGAGACTGGATACATAGTAACACATAGTAATAACAGACAGTAGTAATAAACAATACATTTTTAGCCTTTGTGGTGTGTTGTCTATGAAAGATATCCCCATCTTATCTGGTCCTTTTGGTTACATGTTCTTGCTGCAGTCTGTGTAATTTCCTGATGGTCTTTTCTAAATAGACAAGCCGGAGCCAGCAAGTCCGTCTATCAGGCCTTTAATAAGATGAGTCCTCAGAGGGAAGGGGTGTGGGGGATTGATAGCTGCCATTCTGGTCAGTTCCCTCCTGTCCCAGCCCCTGTACATCAGTTAGGGAGGCTAAGGGCTATATATAATGACCAACTCCAGTGTACTGATTTACAGTGCCAACCCCTGACACGCCTTTACAGCAGACAATAGGTTTTCACAGAGCAATGAGGGAGCCAGCAGATCCATGAACTGTCACCATCCCATTGTGGGCTACGACAGAGGGCTACTATATTAATGTGAAGTTTGTCAACCCAGTATTGAATAAATGATGAAGAACTAGAAATAAAATAACAAATAAATAAAGACTAATCTCATCAAAACTTTACAAAAGCAATATAATGTAGAAATAATATCTGACTAACTGGCTGTAATATAATTAACAAAAGTAAATAAAATACTATTAATTATAAACCAGAAGATTTTTGTTGGACGTGTGTCCCCTCTTCTGAATGAGGACCTCTGCTGCCTCCCCACAGCCAGTGTTTTCTGGCAGGTCATAAAAGATAATTGTGTTGCCTGGGCTTTTTAAGGGTTAGCCAACAAGTGCTCCAGGGTGGTCAAGGGGACTTGTGTGTTTACAGTGACAGAGACAGCAAGTATGTAGCTGGACTCCAGATTTCAGATAAACACCTCTCCAAAGCTCCTCTATAATGCAGGATGAGGCTGGGCTGTTTGAGAGATGAAGTCAATGTAAAAACACTGATCAGCCGTGTGTGCAGCCCATAGTGATGTGAGACTATAGTGACATGTGTGTGAGCGTGTGTGGGCCACAGCAGGCCCAGTCACACAGATCTACAGGGAGTCGTTGGCCTATAGCCCCAGCCCTGCTATAACTTCATTAGGTGTGTGTGGAGGTAATGGCACCATGGTCCAGGAACTCATAATGTAGAGCCAGAGGCGCTTTGACTGCCCGCCAGCCTAGCCCACACAGATACTGCACCGGTATGCTCAGCATAGGTGAGTGTGTAACAGACAACAACACTAGCTCACAATACTGGGCACATAATTGAACACAGACATTCAATAAATAAAAAACTAAGTCAGCCAATATTGGTTTGTAGTGTAATATAAATAAAAAAACATACTGAACAAAGTAATTGATTTGAAACTCCTATAATCCATACCTTTCACACCAGTAAAGCAATAAAGGCGCACCAAATGCAGTCCAAATTCTGCTGACAACAAGAATGTGGACACTGTTTTGTTGAAGTCAATGAGAGAATGAGCAAAAAATTTGCTGCTTCTTCAAAATTATTATATTAAACCTCTGGATAAAGCAAGATAATCATAAAAAATGTTGCACCCCAAGGTGTAACAATCGATACCAAGTGGAAAAGATTAAATTGCATTATGTCATTGTGTGTAGCCTATTGTTTTGTTAGTTGTCACTCAGCCTTGGCAGTGAGCCAGCTTAACACAAAGTCAGAGAGGAGAAAGCACTGTGGTACAGCAAGTGCTGTACAGTACTGTAGATTGCTATAGTTTAAAGTTTCAAGGACACATAACTATTGCAAAGCACAATTGTAATAAAAAGATTTGCTAGAAAACCATACATATTATCTTTAAGGATATGTCTCTCAGTATAATAAAATATATACATTTGATTTGAAAAGACTGTTAAATGGTAATTATAGAATACTGCTTAATCAATCTCTCATACTCAGACACACTGTAGACATACTGTTTGAGAAAAAACCCTGTTTGTTTGTTTGCTTGATGTCTGAACTTGCGTCTCCTGATGTTGTTCTCTTTATTGAATCTCCTGCTACAGTGGGACTATCCCACACATCTATGGTAATACATTGCCCCAGGCACAGGACAATTCCATTAGTGGAGGACAGAGGCTGGGGCTGATAGCGCCACAGATAGACTTGAGTCTCACTACAATACCTCTTGGCTGACTGGCCGTCATCCTGTTTAGCCTGAAGTTTTAAAGAGCTAATCAGCAGTGTTTGCACAAGTCGGAATAAATCTGCCCCCCTTACCTGGACAGTACACACACAACAAAGAAAGGCTTTCCGGCTCCTGCAAAGATTTGTATCACAGAGCTGATCAAAGAGGAACACATGTGTCATAGCACTGGCCTCACTGGTAATAACTGTAAAGCTGTACAGTCCACTACTACGGTTCACTGAAGAAATGCTTTGTTTTCATTAATGACATTAGGATACAACTCCCCATTTACTGTGGATAGCGTACTAGCTTTTAATGTATCCCATATGTTTTTTTTATTTGACTTAAATCTGGTATAAATGTAAATATTAAAATAATTATTTGTTGTTATAGGTTTGGTTGTTGTACAAAGACAATACTAACCATAATGGAATATATGTTTTATCTTGATGACTGAAGCTATCAAAAACATGATCTATTTCAAACAATAGTTTGATCAAATCAAGTGACAGGAGCAGTACAGACTATAGTAAAGCCTGTGATGAAAATGCTGCTCTTGTGTTTTTATTGCCCACTCGCAGCAGACTGTGTTGTGGAACCGGAGAGAGTTGTGGCTGCTGTTTGATCACACTATGGCAGTCTGACCTGTCACTAAGTGGTGGCCCACACACAGAGCACATGTACATGTGTGTATGTGTTCCCACACACCACGCTACATACCTCACCAGAGGAGGCAGGTCACAACGTGTCAGAGTGTCGAAGATCCGTAATGGCCATTTAGCCTTCAACAGCTAATATCAGCACTGCTGATTTACAAGGAATCGGCCTGTTTGGTTGCTGAGGCACAGCATTTGTCAAACCTGTATGACACACAGCTTTGAATGATTTCAGCAACAAACTCACACTATTCTTTATTGTGTAGGATCAAATTATGTATATGTATATATATATATTACAAACATAATTTTAAATCCCAATTTGTATCAGTGTGTTGCCCAGACACCCACATTCTGGTAACCAGTTCTTTGTAGCTAGGCAGAGTGACAGTGGACCCGAGGGAGCCATTTCATCTCCAAGGAGTATGACACAGGCAAATAGTGACAAGTGACAGCTACTGCTGCCCTCCATGCATGTGTCTGTGCAATCCATATTACAGCACCCTCAGCAACAAGCAAGAAGGAAGATCACGCACTATGCTTAGCCAGGATCCATGATATGTTCTGCTCTAGTCAACTCTAATAGAAGCTTGACTTGGTAATCATTGCTGATAGGGAAACATGATGACCTGCACATGTCATGCTCCAAACTTCAACAGTCCGATCAAAACTCAAAATACATTTACAGTCGGTAGTTGGTAATTAGCAAGACATGAACTTAGGTTCACAGGTACACTGCCAAGTACTGGGAAGGGTCTCACATTGGTGCTAATGAAGAGGGTTTTTGTGCTGTTTGTCCACTCTATTTGTGGTAGAGTTCTGGAGTAAACAACATGTGCATGATGGGTCTAACTGGACACACAAAACTCTTAAGACACACAAACATACATACACACTACGTGCATCTGCAACCAACCGGAGACCAGAGAGACATTGACATGACCCAGATAATAGCCTCAAAGTCTTGCCTCCACAATTTGATCAATTTGCAGTTTCTTCACAATTGCAGCCACCGTGCTGTCCCCTGCAGCTACTGTGAGGACCCCTACGCCCGACTAGGCAGATGCATCACTGCTCACCACAACAAGATTCTCTGCCTTTCTCCCCTTTTCTCCCAAATCACCACTAAGCCTGCATGATGCCTGCTGCCGGGACAACAACATGCTACTGCTCATGCCATGAAGCAGCCACACAAAAAGAGAAAAAGCCTGACAGCTTGTCTTGTACCATATGCCACGTGGCAGCAAAGTCCAGTTGATATGGCACAAGTTTAGGCTACGGCCAGGGGCTCCTTTTTGATCTATTATATCAGAAATAAATCTGTGTGGCTTTCACAAAGTCCAGCCAATGTCAAGCATCACTTTGATCAGTATTTGGTTGGTATTTTAAGTATTATTTTTAAAATGGTCTTTTTAAAGACTGAGAGAAGAAATGGCCTGTTCACAGTTTAAGTGATAGTTTGAAGGCTGTGAAGCTGCAAAAACCCAACACCTTTTTCAACATGTAAGAAAAAACTTTAGGAAGTAAGTCTCCCCTCCTTCTCATCGCCTAGAGACATGTTTGTCTTCAGTAAAGCTTCTCAATCAGCGATTCACCTGTGGGGTCTTTCCATGCTAAGAATGGAATTTGAGTCAAGTTGTCAATACTTCAGAATTTACTCGTATGGCAGCCCAACAGCCCAATTTGTTACAGGTGATGTGTTCTGCCCTTGCAGGATTGCCTTGCTTTGATCATTGGGCTCTGTAGAAAGACATTTGAGAAAACTATCAAACTGTCAAAACAGCAGGGATTAAAGTGTACAGTGAAAGATGTACTTGTGTAACACATGCAAATGCAAATTCAATACAACATATAGATATTATGCAGCATCTGATTGTAAGAAATCAATGAGAGATTTATTTCTGTAGTATCGGCATTCTGTGGAAGACATGACAAGAAACAGGTGTGGTAATGAATGACATTTCATCATCTCCAGCCCTGTTCATGTGAGGTCTGTTTTTGTTAACAAGCTGGACCAGCCCTCTAACCATATACAGTAGGTCTATAATATGGTCACAAACATGCAAGTAAGATTTTGGTTTGTGGAAAAATATAAATCTGTATTTGGACTATTAAATTTTAATTCTACAATCTCCTAAAATAGTTGGACTTTCAGAAAGAGACATTAGTGTCTGCTGCTGTCATTCAACACCCAACCAATGTGTCATGCCGCACTGTGACTACTTTCGCTCCAGTGGTTATATTCCCGCCTTGACCGGGGCCATGTGGTGCAACAAGGTAGTTGGACACATAAGTTGATGACAGAAATGACAGCAAAATGACAGATGCCTTGAGGAACGTGCAGGGTGATGGGGAGCTGTGCCACAGGTGAATGGTGCCAAACTTGAAGATTGACACAGTCTGATGGCACTGGGAGGCACATGAGACACAGGTGAGCGCCAGCACTAGGCCCCTTCTGGACTTCTCACTGCTGCTTCTTTGCCCCTTTCAGACAGATGCACAGGAGACTAGTCCTGGACACAACACTAATGTGTGCACACACTGACACTTCTCAAATCTTCAGACTTGCAGTCCAAAAAGGTTTGTTTTTTTCTTCTATTAACTTTATTTTCCTACAACATGCAGTCATCAACTGGGTAACAGTAACATAACATGGCTGGAGAAAGTGGTCAAAACATGTAAAAGGTACAAAGATACAGTGCTGGCCTGATACAAAGAAAAGTCTATAAATATTTAGAGTTGTGTAGTAAATTATAGTATTAAGATATGCTCAGTTCTGGGGCCTAGATTGTTGAAAACCATTAAAGGCACATTGATCTTTCACTTTCTGTTTTTCATTCATTTGTCCTATTCCACATGGACTGGAGCCTATCCCAGCAACTATGGGCCTTAGATGGGATACATTGTGGGCTGCAGCCTGTACAGCCAACAAAGATCCATTCACTACCACATTCATTGGCTAGAGGTAATTTATAGTTATTTATACCAATTCTCCAAACACATGCATATCTGTGGACAGAGAGAAGAGGCATGAGGAATTAATCTATGACCTCCTTGGTGGAAGGCAGCACTAACCACTAATATAAATAATTATATTAATAAAATCCATTATAGATTTCTCTCACACAAAATGAAAATAATAAAAAAATACAAATAAAAAGCAAAGTTGCAGGCAGTTGCAGTCTTTGTAAGGGGTTTAACCACAGAAAAGTATTTTCTCATGTTATCTAATGACATGAAAGCAACTAGTGTTATCTGTAAAATGTATAAAATATATATTCAGAAGGACATTGTATGTGAAAAGCCATGGTCAACAACTGTGCCCCTGTGTAACATCTTCAAGCGGTAATGCTGTCTTCTATGTAAATGAAATATGAATTAATCAGAGGTGTGATATTTTATTCAGGGGTCTTGGCTGGCGAGCAAGGCACCCATCTGTCTCTCATCTCGGTAGTCAGCCATGTCATGTGGGACTGCAGAGAAAGATCGCCTGTTACCCAGCATTGTGTGGCTGCTCAGTGTCATTGCCACTCACCCGCCATTGTGATGTGTGCGTCTCTCCACCTCCATTAACATCACTCTGGCTCGACACGATTGCAAATGGAAGAGCTTACAGGCCTGCAAAAGACGAAAAGGGAGAGGGTTCATTTATGTTTCAGGTGTACATGTGCATTTGAAAGACAGAACAAGAGTGATAGATTCTGTTTTTATAGCTAAGATAAGCAGCCTTGCATTAATAAAAATGTCTGTGAATTCATCCTTTTTGAGAACTCTGCTTGTGTTCTAGTTGTTGTTGTAGCTTGGCAGGTTCAGACCACTCTGTCAGTAAATAGAGACATCTCAGGCAGACTGAGTGACAAGGTGCATTAAGGGTCAGCATTCTCAAACGACAACCAATTGGATCATGACCCAGGAGGGACAGATATGGGCAAGGGATTTAGTGAGAAAGGTCATCCAAGGGTCAAGAAGTGTCTTGCATTCCGGACTCCTAATCCTTTCCCTGCTGTCTGGAACGCCGGCCTTCACTACTTCACACACAAACACATAGAGTAGACCAAGTGTAAATTGAGTTAGGGTTTTTGCATGCTAATATTGTTGAATTCTAGTTACAGCATCATCATTTCCCTATGTCAGGATAACCCAACACTTTTCATATGTGTCAGCGTGCAAGCATGTGTATGCACAAGGGGGACTTTCTCCAGGAATCTCACAGACTGTGTCGCCAGTCCAGTCCAATCGACGGAGTATGAGAGTCTCGGTCGCTACTAATGGGAAGCTCAGGCATCCTGGTCACAGCAATCTGAGCTATCCATCAGGCTGATGTGACATGCATGCCACCCAACACTGAGCAACATTTGTGATCCCCCCATCACCTCTTGCACATTACATGTACATAAAAAGACTAAGCAGCCCAACTGCTTTGCAGGCTAAACATTTTGACATTTACTCCACTAAATCTACTACTACACAATTTATATTGTAGTTTTCTACAAGTAGTTTAGTTTTATATAGCATATAAGTAGGGCAAGACGTCAATGATGACAAATTAAATAAATGTTATATTATTATATAAAGCTATCCCCCCACTATATTTCTTTATATGCTCAGAAAAGCAATCTGTATAATTTAGCAGGTTCAGTTGCATAATTTCTGAGTGGTCTTCTAAACAAATAAATCAGTAGTTTGTGAGCAGCACTAGGCAGCAGCACTCTTCTGTTTGTACAGGAGGCTCCCTCCTGCTGGTTTTCAAGTGTAACCCCCCTCACTTCCTATCCCACTACTCTATCCCAAACAGTGCCAAATAAAACACAGGCTAACATAATGTAGCAGCATGTCAGAGGTGGGCCCCGGAGCACCACTGAAACATGAACCACGCTGTACCAGCCATTAAGACATGAGTAAACTCAGCTACAGTTTCTCCCAAGCTGCCCAGCCCGTATGTCGCCCAGTGGTTTGCCAGGAGCAGATTGACGGATGTATCCTGTGTGGCTGTGCTGTGCTCAGTGGGCTAGAGAGAAGTCCCAGCAGGGAGCTACGTCTCCCTTGCCCCCGGGCCACTGCATTTTATCAATCTCCTCGCTGGGAAAGCCCTGCCATTTGACAGGACCTTCATTCAGATGAATGCACTCATACATGAAAACTCCACAATCCTAATAATGCAGATGTTATCAGAAAAGTAAAGTTTAGTTTTAATAACATTTCAAAGTACTCATATATTTAAGTTTCATCATTTATCAAATGTCAGTTATTGAGTTTTAGAACATTCATCAAATGGAGCTTCATTCACTGCATATTGCACTGCAAAGTACTAACTGACCTCAAGTAAACAAATCTTATTATATTTATTTTTGTGCCAAAACACTTTTTAGAAGAGTTTGTTAAACATATTTGGATAAACTGTTTCACTTTTCTTGGCTAATCCTCTAAAAGAGGCTCTTTGCTGCAGAAGGGTGTGACGAGTAAGATTTCTGGCCCTGGATCCTATAATTGGTTGGAATGACACTGATGAGGTGAGGGCTGATCACTGCTGTGTCCAGGCCGTACTCTTCTCACGGCAAGATAGGCTTCTGTCTAGTGCTATCCTAAATCCAAATCATGTGTGGTGGTTTGATCTCACATGCTACAAACAAACCAATAAGAAGACATTTTAAAGGCAGTCACTTTTCTATGCTGTGGAGAGAAGATCTTTGGATTCACTGGAGCCATAGAAACATGAACAACCACACACACACACTCACATGCAAATGCACATGCTCTGGCACCGTTCCTGACCTGACGAGGGTTGGGTGTGCATATTCTGTGGAGGTGTGAAATAGCTAAAGCCTCCTCTCCTGTTGATGATGACTCCAAAACTTGAGAAACATGTATGGAATTTCTCATGCCTCAGCGGGTTGCAAGGATCTCCCTTTACTCGTCAGCCACAGAGCCCTCAAAGACGCAAATAGAAAGAGAACTAACGTTATGTGAAGAAACAAACTATGAATGTAACACTCATCATGCACTGAGGTGTATATGGACACTGCATAATGTAAAAATATTTACTTTGTCTAAACAGAGTTGTGAAAGTGTTGTTAGATTCACAATCAAGAAAGAGGTGGGTCGAGTAACCTAAAAGTGTACTCAAGTTTTGTTACTGCAAAATAATATTACTTAAATAATATTACTAAGTTATAAGTAACAATGAGTGCTAATGTACAATGGTCACTAGTAGACAAACATTTTACTAATACTATTAACAGAGGTGGGTAGAGTAGCCAATAATGTTACTCAAGTAAAAGTAAAAAGTACTCGTTCACATAATTACTCGAGTAAGAGTAGAAAAGTACTGGTGAAAAAAACTACTGAGTAACTGTTTTAGTGTAATGTCAGATTATCTGTTTAA
>JAVQKC010206527.1:0-16914 GCA_036025475.1 Philypnodon macrostomus | reverse complement strand
TGAAAATGATCCGGCAATTCGTTTTTGAGTTATCGCGTTCACAGCTAGGATCTGCGGACGCGGACGCGGACGAACACCGACGTGATTCCATAATATCGGCGACACGCTGTTTTCGCCGATTGAAAATATACCTGACTTCCCAATTTCAATCCAAAATGTTTATGTACATTAAATATACACTAGCCCGGGTCACTGTACCAAAATTCATGGATTTTATTTATGTTCAGCAGGATTAATGGCTCAATTGCAATGCTTCAGGGTAATAATTAATGACTTAATAATATTAATTGTAGACTACCAAAATTTGAAACTGATCCAGCAATTTGTTTTCGCGTTCACACGTAGGATCTACGGACGCGAACCAACATGATTCCATAATATTGTTTCGCCAATATAAATAGATAATTCTCTTTATTTGCAGGTCAACTAAAAGTGCTAAATGCGTGTATTAAATGTAGCCCCCCTTTTGAAACCTGTATTGGAGCCCAATATTGCTAAGTTTTACCACTGTGAAAGAAATATTTTAAACATGTTTTTGATATTGTTACAATATTGCAATATAAATATTGCATTTAGGATTAATTTCATAAATCCTTAGATAACTAACATTGATATCGGCTCAACATCAGTATCAGCTGATATTCACAAGGTTGACTGGTTAGGCTATCAGCCTATATAGATGGCCAGAGAAAGAAAAGACAATTCAAAAAGTTGTTTTTTTTTACTATGTTTTGTCATGGCATTTATAGATTTTAAAGCAGTTTTTTGCATGATGATTTCTCAGTTTCCTTTACATAAAAACATCAGTAACATGGCCTACCAAAACATGTTTACAAAATATTGCAATTGATATCGGCCAAATTGGTAACTGAAATATCGGTATCGGTCAAGAATGTTTTTATTGGTGCAGCCTTAAATATGTCTTTTCATCCCTATTCTCTAACCTCTATGCTTTTGACATTTTTATAACCAGAAAGAACTTGAAGATCCAGGATCCCACCATCAGAACATCCAGTTTATTATTTGTGCGTGGAACTTCTGACCTGGGTCTCCTCCCCTCATCTTTCTCTCCCTGTACATGCCTCCAACAGCATTTATTTATACATTTCTAAATTACATTTCTACATTAAAAACACATAAAAAAGTATGCATTTCTTGATGTATTTATTTTTGTTATGTGTTTTTCTTAAATGTATTTGTATGCATTTCTATTTGTATTATTATTATTTGTTTATACATACATGTATTTATTTATGTCCTTATGAATTTCTAGTCCTCCATACAGAAGTCCTGCCATGGCTCACCTCTCCCCTGTGCGTGCCTCCAGCAGCAGGCTCCACCTCCTCGGGCTAATCAGGATCAGCCGCCATGAATGAGACGCAGCGGGGGACCGGACGGGACAAGTGCTAACCCACCATTCAACCATCTCCAAAGCACCTGTACTCAGCCCATAGACCACAACAACCTAGGCAAGTTTTTTTATTCATTTTCAGCTTTTCTACTTGAAGACTTTTTGGCCTTCTTCCTGCCAATTCCTTCTTCTATAACTGACTTGATAAACACTCAAGAGAAAAGTTCGTAAAGTGTCCTAATGAGGTAAGAGCTACGTTTTAAATACAGTTTTTGAATGCTTATAGTACAGTAGAGTATAGTAGGCCGCTGGTGCTCGGAGGTAGGTTTAGGCCAAAGCCTCTTACCTCTCACCCCCAGCTCTTCACACCGGGCCAGCAATTAAAGCGGCCATTACACGGTCGTCATATAAATACTATCAGGGCTAATGTGGGACAGAGGAATAACCTGTTATGTACAGTGAGTTGAAGATTTTGTCAAAAAGAGTAGTTTGATATAAGAATAATTATATAGCAACTTCCTGGATAGTAGGTTACAGATAAAGTGTTTTTGAATTTAACTTAAAAAGGCAGAATTAATCGCAATCAAAACACATTTTTAATGGTCGCAATTAGCAAATCAAAAGGATTCCCATTTTTTTAGGGAATATAATATCCTCTGCACAAATCAAAATATATGTAAAAAGTTAATGCTTCAAGAAATGTGCTGTATCTTGGTTTTATAAACAATATTGCAAATGTTAGCACAATATTTTTTATATTTTTGTATTTATTGTTTTACTTTATTCAGCCATGCCTTTATTCAGGTTTGCCCAAGTTGTCCTAAGTATTGGTTTCAGTATTTTTTAATTTACAATGTCCTTTTGTTTTGTTTTTCTTTTTGTTAACATAGTTCTGTTAGAGATCTTGGAGGTTTTTTTTTTACGTACACTCAAAACTTAACTTTTAGACCATTTCAATTTGTGGTCCATAAAGATGACCTCCATTGTAATCATTATCATCACTTGCTTGTACACTGAACAATATGGTTTGGGGTATACACACAGCCATACATAACACAAGGCCTGTGTCATTGCTCCTGCCTACTTCTCCAAACTGGGATTATAATAGTTACCTACTATAGGAAATGTTTGACCCTAATATCCCATTTTTCAATGACAGGATTTTATCTTTAACTGTCATTACTGGCAAACTCAAAATGCAATATTAATCTATTCTCATTTGGACAACTGTTCTAGATAAAGTGCATATAGTTATATGTGATGAACTATGGGTTTTAAAGACTGCTAGAGTTCAAAGCTACTACTACTGGTCTCTTTAGCTCTGAATGGTGTCTCTGTGTATGTTTTCACAGAGCCCTGATGTCCACACTACAGTCTGAACTCTGCGGTCAGCTGCTGGCTCTACCATGAATGTGCCTCCGAATCCCTGCCATGTGAGTGCCTACAGCTTTACTCACCCAGATTAGCACAAAGCAACACTGAATAAAACACACATACATTGTTCACCTGGGGACATACATGCCTTTCACTCAGACAGCTGATGAGAACTTTATGAGAAGTTCTTCAGGGACCATTATCGCTTCATAAATGTTCGACAATGAAACTCTTTAGATGTCACATCTCACTCATCTTCTCTAGCTCCACTCCAGCACCATAAAGAGCTCAGATGATGAGGACAAATGTATGTGTCTGTGTGGGGTCCAGACTGCCCCCTGTGGTTCTGTAAGAGGCTCTCAGTCTGACAGACTGGACACAAGCTCTAGGTATGGACTTTGATTTATTTAATTGCTGCCTTCAAATCTTTGTGGATTTTTAAACAATTTTTAAACAAATAGGGTAACAGAGAATGATCATGATTAAAAAACAAAAAGAATACAAGAATATATAACAATGCCCTGGGGCAGACTGTCAGGGGCGGGACAGCCATACCACGCCAACAACCTCTCCGACCACCATTAAACCCATCACTCCAATAACAGGCCAAACTTTTGTTTAGTGGACGACCTGCTGTACCTTCTGAGCAACTGTCCTAAAATACAGACAAATGTTACAAAGAAAGAAAAAACAATGAATTCTTTTACCTTTGGGAGCTGGGGCTAGTTCCTCTGTACATACTTCAAATATAATTTTATTGCTTTTATTACATGTACATTTTTACTTCATGTGCTGTGAGGGGAAAGAAGTCAAATATCGTTCATTTAGCTTTACAATTGAGCCAAACTGTCAGTTGACCAGCAGTCTCATTTCCTGGTTTAAAAAATACAACTTTCATAGTTTTTTCTTAAAGTAGCTTGTTGTTAGCAAGCCAAGAAAAGCTAGCTTATGTGCTAACTACACTAACCTTTTTCCTGAGATTAGGATAGAGAGTGTTATTCAGTTATTTTAAGTATAATATAACAGGGTAGCTATTCATTTTGAAAATATAACAAATATTTGCCTAATTTACATGTTATTTTTTATAATTGGAAATTATGCTGCTTTCAAGTGGTGTGGGGTTTACCGTATATGCGAGTTTCTGACATGGAGGAGCACATGAACGCCTCACCCAGTCGTCTGATCAAGTAAAGGATAAATCAGAACTGCCCGAGTTGTGACGTCACTGACCACAACATGACAGAATAAAAATCAATATAAATGATTTTGGAGAGTCTCAGAAACTAAACTATAACATATGGTTTTATATATTTTGAAGTTTGCTGCATCTTCTAGTTCTGGTAACAGCTTTGAATGTATTTTGCTCCATCATCAGAAGCCAAAAACATATTAGCCGATCTACTATCAGTTTACTGTATTGAACTACATTTCCGGATCCTAAATTTCTGGGCAAAAGGACGTGAACGTACTCAATTCGGGTCAACGAGCTGCAATCTTGGAGAAAACTACTGCCCAACGTGCACTTGAACGCAGCATGAGCCAGTCCGCTGGGCGACCTTTTCAGTCATTGTGCTTGATTACAGTTACAGTATGGTATCGAGCTGTGAAGCATTTTTAACTGACTACATTGTTTAAACACATCCCTCCTGAAGACCCTATCACACAGTTGTAGCAAAGACAGCTCACTGGGGGAAATGATTCAGCAGCGTACACAACTATGGCTTGACTTAAGCACAGGGATTAGCCAAAGGAATCCTGGTAAGCCTTGAGTAGCCCCTCCCTCGAGACCCTCTCCTACCCCCGCCTCAGCCCTCCACCGGTTCACCAGCACATGTCATTTCTCCAACTCCAATCTATTACACCTCAGCAAGATTATCAGGATTATGGCTAACCTGCTTTTGGCTATTCTCATATTTCCTTTTTTTGTGTGTTATGCTTTGTTTTGGTACTATACAGAGGCAGTGTAGTGTGCTATGTGTGAACTTATGAGGAGATAATCAGGTGAACATGCAGCAAATACAAGCCCTCAGGAGGATGAGGTTTTATTAGCACTAGTTAGATATATAACACTCAGAAATATATTATGCACCTGATCAATGTTGATTGTTCTAAAGTGGCTCTTAAGTTAAAAAAAGGCCCATTAAGAAAGTTTGTTGTTATTTTACTGCAACAATATAGTATTATGAACATTGGAAATGATATACATTTTTAGAATTAGGTTTAATATAGTATCCTAAATTCAGAATTTTACCAACAGGTGGCATGGACTGGAACTAATAGCAGGTAAAAGACACAATAATACTGATATGCCGCTGGACTGTGAAGTTGTGCCATTATCAATACATTTGATTATAGAAACCAAGGGCCGAATCAGATTTTGTCAGGTGTCACAAATGTGCCACAAATATATATTGTTTTCTATGTAAAACTACATTGAATTTATTAACTTACCAAATATATTAAGCAAATAGTCTCCTCCTTTCTGCCTAAAACTGTTAACTAACGAGTCCAGCTATGATGTCAGCTAATACGGAACAATGGATATTAACTAACTGTGCGCTACATGTAGGGAGTCTGCTGTGTGGCCATATAACTCAACTAAAAGGAAAAATACATGGTAGTTTATGTTTGTAAAATCACCTACATATGTGTAAATGCATAAATACACATGGTTGGTCATATGAAAACAACTCTAATGTGTCCTATATAAAGTGTATTAAATATGTCTGTGATAAGCTGTCTGTGTGTGTTCCAGAGCCCTCACTTCGAGACTGATGTCCTGGAGAGTGTCTGAGGCTCAACCATGGTCATTCTGCAGCAGGTATGAGCATATACTGTATATAGGGTAATACACTGCCTGGCCAAGAAAAAAAAAAAATCAGCTCCTGGTTTTAACTAAGCAAATGGGTGTGAGCCTCCTGTGGTTGTTCAGGTCTAGGTTCAACAACGTTACATGCTCAAAGAATGAGGTCAGCTCAGGTCGGGCTCAAATTGTGATAGAGTGCACTCAGGGTGTTGATCCAATGAAATATGTGTCTGACCTTTTTTTGGTGGAGAACAAGGCAGTGTATTAACATTATTTAAAATGAGATTAATGTTTTATGGTTTTACTGGTACTAGTTCATCCTACTGACACCAGGGATACATCAGGAACACAAGATATACAGGGCCCAGGGCAGGTTTGGCTGTAGATCCTGTAATAGTGCACACATTCAATATAATTCAGGTCTCTTGGTTCTACAGTTGAAATTCACACAGTTTTTAGCACAGTGGTGGTGTGGTTACATCAGGCTCTTTGTCAAGTGGATGTGATCAGAGCTAAGCCTGTTTCAGACTAAATCCTCCCATTAATTTGGCTGCTCCAAAGTATGTCTACAACTGTGTGATGTAAGGCCATTATTTAAGACTATAATGGAACTTTGGGATCAATATGTGTTTTATAATCATGGAATTCAGGGGTACACAATGGCAGAGTGGTTAGCACTGCCTCTCAGCAAGTGGGTTGTACATTTTATTTTTATGCTGGCCCAGTATAATCTGTTTGAGTCTGCATGTTCTCCCCGTGTTACTGTGGATTCTTTTTTTTCTCTTTCCCCTACAGTTCAAAGAGAAGTGTTAGGGGAACTGAAGACTCTAGTTGACCTATAGCAAATAAGTGAGAAAGTATGTCCTAATGGAAACACACCACATGGGTCAAAGCCAGTGTAAACTTTATGCCTGAATAAATGAAAAGTAGGGATGCACATTGATAGTGGACGATATTCACAAGGTTGACTGATATTGGCATAGGCCTATATAGATGACAAATGGTAACCAATGTTAAATACATTTTAAAGCAGTTATTTCTATGATCATTTCTTAGTTTCCTTTCCCTTTTTTATAAAACAGAAGAAAACTTGACCTACTGTTTACAAAACATTCTTATTGGAGTTGATATTGGCCAAACTGGTATCAGCATTGGCCTCGAATTTTCATATCGGTGCACACAAGAAGGCAGATAATTGCGACCATGGTCCCTGGTTTACTGTCAGTCTACTATCCTTTCAAATAAAGCTGAAAAATGGCCCAAAAAACCAAACCAAACAAAAGAACATCATCTGTATTAGATTGTAAGGAGAATATTTAATACAATATATTTTGTGCAGGGGGACTATGTGTGGCTGGACCTGCAGACAGGCCGGGAGTTTGACGTCCCAGTGGGAGCTGTGGTCAAACTGTGTGACTCCAGACAGATACAAGTGCTGGACGATGAGGGCAAGGTCAGTACACAACATATTACTGGGGTGTCCAAAGTGCGGCCTGGGGGACATTTGGTGGCACCTGACAAGATTTTATGTGGCCCTTTACATCAAAGATAAAATGCTTTGTTAATGGCGCTTCACCACCATTTAGGAGCTGTTTAGGAGCCGCAGCGGCATGTGTGGCTTTTTTTTCTTTGAGAGACCAGACTAACATCTTTGTATAGAATAGAAAAAGTGTTGCGGCTGGCCAGGCTACTTATGACAAAAAATCAAATTGTGATTATGAAGTCATGATGATCTACTAAGATGTTCATATTAATAAAAAGGAAAATAAATAGTATTAAGTATTATGATCCACATTTGATTGCATGCACACTGAATTTGTAGTTAAAAATAAAATCGTGATCAAATTAAAATCATATCATATTGCCCACACCTAACCTGAATTTATGATTATATTGTGTTAGACTGTGTGACACATATTCTCACTGACGCAGTTGGACTTACATTGACATCTGTTCACACTACCCTGGACACTAAGGCTTTTGGATTTCTTTCGTGTTTACTGGAGTGTCATTTTATTTTGAAAAGCACAGACAGTGTTATGTGGTCCCTCATTTTTGGATATAAACTCTGTTCCCTCAGGAGCACTGGATCTCTCCTCAGAATGCCACCAACATCAAACCCATGCACCCCACGTCCATACATGGAGTGGAGGACATGATCCGATTGGGAGACTTGAACGAGGCAGGAATACTGCGGAATCTGCTCATCCGCTACAATGAGAGAGTCATCTATGTAAGTACCACAGACTGTACTGACATTCTCAGAAACTGAAAACACAGCACATTTCTACACCCTTAGGTGAAGATGGTGGCTTCAACCTTTCTGTATTGACTAGTGAAGTGGGTATGGTCAGCAAGGGCAAGATGTTGTGAGATGTAACCATCCTGCAGTATACAGTGGAGGAGCCCAGTAGAGGTGTTATTGAGGTTAAGCTGTTTACTGAGACCTCTGCTGTGGATTCACCTGTTACTAACTATACATCTCACATCTCCACTGGGTTCATGTTTTAGTTTATTTCATTTGACTAACTTTACATTTTCCATTCCTCTGAGCTACAGGCTGTGGCTAAAATGTTCTTATGAAGACCTTTAGTGATTCATTGTCATTTAAGTTTGGTTTGGTTTCTGTCTTCTCTATAGACCAATTGTGGTGGCAGGGTGAGTATGAGGTCCAGGCAGAGTCAATATCAATAGTTACTAACAATTGGCTTTTGTCACTAATAATATTTGACATCAATGCCAGATAAATCATTTCAAAATCAATTCAATAAATCAACACTTATTGAGTAATACCTAATCACTTATAGTTTCTGATGAGACACAATTTAATGAGATTTCAATTATTTTTAAACTATTTAACATAAAATCCTCAAAGATTAGGTGCAAATCAGCATGTAATGAATAAACATTTATTCAGTGAAGAAAATACAGGTACTGCCACAAACTCAATTGACCAGCTTCTTCCATGAAAGGGTTCAGTCCTGGTTTGGGATTGGGATTTAGAGCATAAATTAAAAGTTCCTAATCTATGACAGCATTTTACTCAAATATAAAATATTGTCAGATTTTGATCTAGCAAGATTTTGCCACGCCCCTTCTACTAGTTACTATAATTGTATTCAGTTCAACTGTATTCACCATTTGCTATGTGAATGTAATTAACTATACTATAAAGTTTCACATGTAGGAAAATCTAGTTGTAGGTATAAGCTTAAATTTAGCTCTATAGTTCAAATAAGTTCTTTGGCTTGCCTGATCACAAGCCTTTGAGAATGTGTGTTTCTCTGTAGACGTACACAGGCTCTATCTTAGTGGCGGTGAACCCGTACCAGCTGCTGCCCATCTACACTCCAGAGCAGATCCGCTTCTACACCAACAAGAAGATCGGAGAGATGCCCCCACACATCTTTGCCATCGCAGACAACTGTTACTTCAACATGCAGCGCACAAACAAGGACCAGTGCTGCATCATTAGGTCAGAATCATTACCTGGTTCAGACTAGTGTTAAGTAAAGCTGAGGACACACTACACCATTTTTTGCCCGATCTTACTGCGATTTTAGGGTCGGCCGAGTCTTTACGAGTCATCTCTAAAGTGTGTGTGTGGCGGAGAGATGTTACTAGAGCGCAGCCTGAGCAAATCATACGCCTCTTTGGTAGAAATGCTCACATCTGTGTAATACAAGTTTAAAACATCACACTTTTTTGTTTTCGACAGTATCTCACAGGCAAATCAGCACTAGACTAGAGATTTAAAAATATGTAATTTGAGTGTGTTTTTTTTTCTACAAACTGGTGACTTTGCTTATAAAAGGCCATTAAAGAGTAAAAATCCTGGATTTTTTTTTCAATATTTAGTGTTTTTGATTTTTATTGATTGATTAGAACTAGGGCTGGGACTTTAGCACGTTCATGTAGATTAATTAATTACAGACCAATTAACGCGTCACTTCTTTTTTGACATGGGACCACTCATACATACATCACACACATAAGGGCCAAACACAAAAGCAAAGAAACTCAGACCAAATGAGAATTTGCAGCGTTGTTTTAGTTATTTGACAGATTTGTGTAGTTTGATTTCCATGACATTCAAAGTAGGGATGGGCGATATGGCGATAAAAATAGGAATCGTGATATGAAGTCATGATAATTGGCTTAATCTGGCAAGATCGTGGAATCATTTTGTCGTATTGTGTCCCCGGCTAAAGGCCGTGAGAGTGATGAGAGTGTATTTTGTGTGTGACAGTGGTGAGTCCGGAGCGGGGAAGACCGAAAGCACTAAGCTGATCTTACAGTTCCTGGCAGCCATCAGCGGACAGCACTCCTGGATCGAGCAGCAGGTCCTGGAGGCTACACCCATACTGGAAGGTCTGTGTCCCTGTTTTCTCTTTGGAAAATGTCTTGAAGAAAGTGATGCTGAATGATGCATGGATGTGAGGAAAAGACAGGAGGTAGCAAAAGATTTAAAAAAAATGGCTCAAAATTTTTTTTTTTCTAGTTCAGTGTTGCGTGTTTGCTGACTGAAAAAAATAAATAAAATAAACACTGACAATGGATGGACTGGGATCTCAATGCTAAAAAACCTAAATGTTTGAGATACACTCTTAATTTAAGTTTAAATATCTCAAAATACTGCGCCATTTGATTTATGATTTGTTTTCAATTTGATGTGTTAAAAACAACATGGCCACAAAAGTGAGCATTCTCCATCTAACTAGATTACATGTAAGCATGTTCTATATTCACATGAATCAAATCTGAAAAAAGACAAACACAATTGGTCAACAGTAGCCTGAGCATGTAACAATTTTAATCAAAAAGAGCTTTTTCAATTTACTGCATCGTTTTTTGTTTTTTTGTTTTTTAGCTTTTGGCAACGCCAAGACCATACGCAACGACAACTCCAGCCGCTTTGGGAAGTACATAGACATCCACTTCAACAAGAGAGGGGCCATAGAGGGAGCGAAGATAGAGCAGTACCTACTGGAGAAGTCCCGAGTGTGTCGTCAGGTCACCTCACCTTATTTGATTGGGACAGAACAAAAAGCATTGTTACAGTTTCAATTGCAACCGATACCATGTCCATAGGTCATCTAACTGATTAATATGATTAATAAAAAATCTAAAAACTTTTTCCCCACAAAATTAGGTAATTAAGCTTTAAGAACTGGCCTTCGTTTGATATTACCTTTTTTTATCTCAGTAGATAAGGAGTTATTAAAAATCTTAACAAATCTGTAACGAGTCTTGCACTAAAAACCATAACAATAAAAGTCACTTCAATCTAAAAGGTGTAGTCTGTAACTTTGTGAAAATAAAAAAATTGTTAACAAATTTAAAAGATGCTTTAGCAAACCCTGTTCTATGATGTAAAGTAAGTAATCTGTCATAATTATTATTTTTACTTTAGTCCCTCCCCTGGCCTCTACAGCAACATCAAATCAGACTTTGTGGGCTTTGACCAATAGTAGTAGCCTCTACAGTCTACAGCCATCCTACTTTACATCATGTAACATTGTCAGATGGTCTTTTCCAAGTATTTTTTTATTATCATTTTAACTTTTTATTTATTTTAGGAAACTTACCGACTACACCTTTAACTTCATGGTTTGTGATTGGCTGAATTTGGGTGTTTACTAGCAGTTGAATAGGTGTACCTAATGTGTGTGTAGTGTGTGTATTCTGATTCTTTTGTGTATCTTGTCTCTATAGGCTCAGGATGAGAGGAACTACCATGTGTTTTACTGCATGTTGAAGGGGATGGGCTCAGAGCAGAAGGCCAAGCTGGGTCTCAGCCTGGCCTCAGACTACTCCTACCTTACCATGGTCAGTACACACCAGTGCTCCTTTATCTTTCCGGGGGCAGAGATAGTCCCCTAAAGCCCAGTATACACACCACTGTTTCTTTAGTCTTATACAATATATAGATAAACTGTACAACGTAGAATCTATACAATTGTAATCGTGATTACAAATAACTGTTAGCTTACCTTACTTTTCCCCCATTTCTGTCCGGTCATGAGCCACTTGAAATAATATAAAATAAACATGGTCTTTGTTGGGCAGCAGTGGGGCCGTGGGTAAGTATTCGTCCTGCAACCAGAGGGTAGCTGGTTCAAATCCCTGCCCGAGTGCATACTGCCATTGTGTCCCTGGGCAAACCACTTAACCCACCAATGAACGTGTTTGGTGGTGGTCAGAGGGGCCATAGGTGCAGCCTGGCAACCACGCCAGCTCGTTCAGTGTGCCCCAGGGCAACTGTGGCAAAGCAAGTATCTTACCACCACCAGTGTGTGGAATCAATGAATAATGTTATGTAAAGCGTAAGTGTTGTTGAGAAAAGCACTATATAAAACCGATGCATTATTATTTGTTGCTACAACTCCACTATATTAGTATCCTCAGTGTTTGCATCCCACATTGGGAGGCACCTAAATCCTCCCAACATCAGTGGCATGTGTGAATACAAGAGGACATGATCAGATTCTGAAACTCATTATGTCACTTTGTCCCGAGGCACTGTCTGAAATGAGTCTAAATAGTTAGATTTGCCATTTCTCCACAATAGATGCTGTTTTGTGTCGTTGTTATGATATTTTTTGCCAAGTTTTCAGTTTATTTGACTGGACAGTAGACTGACAGGAAACCAGGGAGAAGAGTGGAGAGTGGCATTCGGCAAACTGTCGTGAGTCAAGCAAGCACTCTATGGGCCGCACTCTTTACCGACTGAGCTAAACCACGGCCCGTGTTTTGTGTTGTTATTACGTGCTTCCTAGTGAATTCCTATTGATCACACTTCCAACAGAGACTGTAAATGCCCACATTGGTCGTACAGCAGTTCTATCTGTGATCTTTGTCCGTGTCTCACTGTACTCTCTGCAACTCTACAATTTGGAATCATTGGTCTACGACAGACAAAATCATGCAGCGAGAACCCTACTGTCCAAATAAATGCATGAACTAATTAAATGTATAGTTCAGCAAATTTAATTAAACTCAAGTATTGTATTCTCAATAGACCACAAACAATGTATTAATTAATGCAAATGTTAGCTAATTTTGAATTTGATCCCAGCAATACATCAGGAAGTAATTTTGCTATGTTTTTTAATTAAACAGAAAGTTCAAATTGAATCAACATAAAACTAAACTAAACTAACTCAACTAAAAAAGGATAAAACAAGGCCAAATAAAGACAGTAACTGACTGAAATCTGACTCTTAAGTATTTTATTTACTTTCTTCAGATTTTGTCAGATTAGAGACCATGATGGGATATATTTATATACATTATCATATATTTTATATGTGATATGGATGTTATGGATGGATGTTTTTTGCAATATAATGTGCAGTCGTAGTCAAAACTTTTAATCAGTTCACAGACAGAAGCCATGTGACTCATTTTACTTGAGTTGAAGATGTGTCTTCATTTCAGTTCTGACTGTTCCCAAGATAACTGTCCACTTTTCTCCAGACTGCATATTCTCAGCTCCTCTCTGCTCTACAATCTCTGTCTTATCCCAGTGTGTAGATGTGTTTAAATATATCTGTGTTTTCCAGGGGAGCTGTACAGAGTGCGAGGGCCGAGATGATCTCAGTGATTACTCCAGTATCATCTCAGCCATGAAGGTCCTGATGTTCACTGAGACCGAGAACTGGGAGATCTCAAAGCTCCTGGCTTCTATTCTGCACATGGGCAACCTGCGCTTTGAGGGTAAGGACCACTGCAATATAAACACTGTGCTTTTTCAGTCACTGTCTAAATGTAATGTGTTTCAGCTCGTACCTATGATAACCTGGATGCCTGCCTGGTGGTGAGATCTCCAGACCTTGTGACTGCTGCCTCTCTGCTGGAGGTGGGTCTGCTGTGGTTCACCATGGTACAACTTATACCTGAGCAATCTGGTGGCTGGAGTTTTAGTGGCAAAAAAACTTGCTGAAATAAAAAGTATTACTCTTTCATAGGAATAACGAACCTGACCACATTTTAAACATGTGTAGAGACTTACCAATTAGAGCAAAGCTAAATCATACTTTTATGATTAGTTTAGATTAGTTTTATGATAGTCTCAGCATATATATATATATATATGCTGAGGCACTATCTTTCTCGGGAGCTAAAAATGTCCAGGTCACTTGTTTCCCACTTTGTCCAGCTCTGGCTTGGCTGGGCTAGTAAAGTGGGCGTGGTTAGCAGGGAGGTGTTTAAGGTACATTCGCTTTTTCAGAAGCAACATTTTTTTCAAGTTTTAAAGGGACATAATGCTACTTTTTACTTTGGAGTCAGTGTGATCCTAAATGAGTTGTTGTGGGGTGAATGAAGCTTCCTTGCGAGGATGAATGCCCCTGGAAGTCTCGGGTCAAGTCACAGGTCTCGCCAAAGGTCTCACCAAAAGCACAAGTGGCTTTTAAATAGGATTTTGCAGAGAGAGCTCCAAGAAATAAACAGATGAGAAACTGATGCAGACCTGGTGTTTTTGTGTTGAACAGTAGCTTTATAATAGTCTATAGTCCCCAGGGGACTACCACCCCTAGCCCCTTAAAGCTTATATCGCTGCCCTGCTCTAGCCGCACTGGTTGAGTCAGACAGTCACTACACAGGGCAGTTTGGGGACTGCAGACTGAATTTTCTGCAAAATCTTTAGACAGGACGTCTAGACTGAATTCTGTTGTTTTTGTGAAACTACAGCAAGAGACACGGTGAGAGAAACATGGTTTGAGACGGCAGGAGTGATGTGTGTCGGGTATAACGTCTATTCTTTTTAATGGATATATAGGATACTGAATTTTAAAATTTTTCATCAATTAAAATCGGTTTTGTTGTATGCCTTTATGAGCTGAATACTCAACATGTATTTGTTATTTATGTGATTCTCTACACTTAAGTCTGCTGCTCACTCTCTGACGGCCGACTCACAGCCCACTTTCTCCCTCCACTCTCCTCTGCACTGCTCTGTAAAGAAAAAAGAGTATGTCGGCCAGAACAGTAGTGATTAATCTGTGTTAATTAATTATTGAATCAATAACATGTCAATTATTTTTGATTAACACTAACAGCCCTAATATATAAGTCTATATTCTTTGTGTTTTTTTCTGTGGACAGTGCTATTCTCTTACACTGTAGGGGGAGCTCTGTGAAGGAGAAATGTGACCAAAACAGTGAAAAGTTGCATAGGCCTCTTTTAAAGCTAAAAAGGCTCATCTCATAGTAAATTATTTGAAAACTGTAAAAATAAAATAAAAAAACACAATATTCCCCTTTCAACTTGATTTCAAAATACACAAACATTGTCACATTCATTTTTTAAACTTAATAATACTGGAGAATGATTGTTTGAATTGAGTGATCTTATTTATTTAATAGTATGTGTTCTTGTTTGTGGTCTACTGCAGGTGGAGCCCAAAGACGTGATGGTGTGTCTGACCAGTCGCACCCTGATCACCAGAGGAGAGAGTGTGTGTACTCCTCTCAACGTGGCACAGGGGCTGGATGTCAGGGATGCTTTTGTTAAGGTAATCAGAAGGTCACAACTCGGGCACAGCAAAGTTACTCCTGTATTGGTATGTTAAATAAAAATTCAACCTGGACAGACTCACAGAAACAGATAAGGGCATTAGAGAAGATTTATTGAGCGTGAGAAAATACACATTTGGCGCTTAGGCCCCGGTGGAAAGACATGTGCATGGAGATATATGTATGTGTATGAGTACATCTTCCCCCCAGTGCCTATAAACTGGAGGTGGTTTGAGATGACCAGATGAGAGTAGAAGAAGCGGGAGCGCCCAGATGAGAGGTAGAAGGGATGATTTAGCTGAGCGGTTCAGGTGGTGATGGGGTGGAGGAGAGTCACGCATAAGCAGGGAAGCCGGCTTGATTGCGGTTGATTGAGTGGTTTAAAAACAGCCGCCTGAGTGAAGATAGACTAAGGTAGAGGTGCGGCTGGAGAAGAACTGGAAGGAGAAGAGGGAGATGCAGCAGCTGCCAGTAGTCTTCCAGTTGAATTTGTGCATAAGCCTCATTAGTAATATTTTCATTTGTTGTCTATTTCAGGGTATCTATGGCCGACTGTTTGTGTGGATTGTGGATAAAATCAATGCAGCTATATACAGACCACCTTCCTGTGAGAGTAACTTAATCCCCAGGTCTATAGGTTTACTGGATATCTTTGGATTTGAGAACTTCATTGTTAACAGGTGCGTACCATAGTATAGTCTCATGAAGTCTACTGAAAATGCTATTAAAGATTATTATTATTATTGTTATTATGTTGATTAGTTTAGACTTACACCCAGTTTGTGTAATAAACAGCTGACTATATATATACTGTCATAGTCTATCGTATGCCATAGTATAGTGCATTTTCTATGGAGAAATGATCTAAATTAGTTTGCGTAATTAGGTTTTGTGGGCTACTGTAGATGACCAATTGTTTGCCAGTGTAGGATAAACGCTACATTAAATAAAACGGATAACCATTGGTACCAGTTCTGACATTACTTGCATGTAGGGATGCAACGGTTCACTTTGCCCTCAGTTTTGGCTCACGGTTTCTGTTTTGGTTCAGTTTCGGTTCGGTTTCGATGCGTTTTGAGTCTTTGCAAAACTGAAGAAAATGTAATATTAAGTCTTGAACATAGATAAATGACAAACAAACCAAGCAACACACAATATATTATTACAAAAACACATATATTATGGATCAATCAAACTTCTTTTTAGATTGATAGAGGTTTTAGTGAATTTAGTTATTACATTTTTTAAATAAATATAGACATGGGCCAATTTTAGTACGTTCATGTAATATTTTTAATCAAAAAGTCCTGTTTGACTGCTGATTGAACTAACTGAATTAGTCTGTCTCCATGCATCTTCAAAGGAAAACACTGAAGCGGTCAAACATGACCAAACAAAGGGTTAAATCCTAGAAGCACACAGGTACTGTTGCTCGCCCAGGTGTCAGTGAGGAAAGATAGTGCTGCTCAGCAAAAGAAAAAATTGTGAAAAAAGCAGTGTGCTGGTGCAGAAAGAGAGAGAAGAAGAGTTCAGAAGTAAACAGAAGCACATGGAGTGGAGGTTTGAACACATATTAAACCATGGATGGCGTATTGTACGGTTCAGTTTTAAACCAAGAATTATTGCATCACTATTTATATCGGCGAAAACAACGTGTCGTGTACTTCTTCGATGAATATTAATTAAGTAATGAATTAATAACGGGCCAAAACTGTTAATAACTCAAAAAGTCTTTGCTGGATCTTTTTCAACTGTTGCACACAGGTACATATCATGAAGATGCAGAACTGGATAGCGCCCCCATGTTTATGACCCCTATGGACCCTGGACACTTACTTTGGCAGAGAGCAATGAAACTTGGTAC
>JAVQKC010206504.1:0-21562 GCA_036025475.1 Philypnodon macrostomus | reverse complement strand
CTCAACTTAACGTAAAAGTTCCTTTATAAGTTTTGTTGGCTCCTTTAACCCCAGTGTCTCTCTGTATGTTGAGGTCAGAGGTCTTCATCTATTGTCCCACTGCGGCTGTGAGTGTGTTTTCTCTGGTTTCCCACACTCTCTTTAACTGCACAAACAAAAGAAGTGTGGACCATTAGTTAGCTCATTATCACTGACCACAGGGAAAAATATATGACAGAACTTGAAGTTCAAATAGCAAACGAAGAAATCTAAAAGATCACTCATCAATTAAAAGTTGACATTGTTTTTTTATAGAAAGCAGAATAATGAAGAAACATCGTGACTAATCATAATTGTTTAAATGTAATTTGTTTAATTCTTTTAAATTGTTATTGTTGCTGTTGTGGTTGTTTATATTTTTGTTGTTATTGTTGTTATTATTGTTGTTGTTATTGTTGTTGTTATTGTTGCTGTTGTTATTGTTGTTGTTGTTATTGTTGTGGTTGTTGTTTTATTCAGAAACACTTTAAACATTAGTAAAGACATTTTCATGGTGGTGTCCAACGTCAGGTTAAAGCTGATGCCAGATGTGTGGGTCATGTGACGTGTGTCTTGTAGTGGTGAGTAAAAAGTGTGTGTCAGTTTCTCACCGACTCTTTGTATTGTGTGTGTTCATTGAACCACGAGGAGCCTTGGGTAACAGATGCTGCAGAGTGTCGTCATGGAGACAGAGCATGACCTCACCATTCATTTGGAGGGAAAGGGTGTGATTAGCTACAGTCAAAACTTTAAACTTGTAATGAATATCTGCTTGATATTTTAAGATTATGTGCAAATATGTTGCATTTCATTCTACGTGACATTGTACCTGTTTTAAGGTACTGAGAGCAGGGTTTTACTGATTACTACAGGAGGAGAAATGGTGTGGGTTTGTGCTAGATCTGATGTTGCTGATGTTCCAGGACTATCTTTTCAATAAACCTTCAGAGTCAACAACATGTCCCAACACTTTTAAAGAGCATCTTCAGCAGCTCTGTGACAATGTTTGAGTTAGACTCTCTTCATATCAGCAGAGATGCATGATTAAATGTACCAGACAAAACCAATCTATTTTTTGAACTAAATGAGTACATTTTGGAAAAGCCCTGACATATATTATTGCTGCAGCAGATGTGTGCCACACTATTTGGATGTTGAATGAGGTACTTAGCACATGAGTAAATGACCTTTTGAATGGGGTTTTGTCATGGAGGATGGCAACATCACAAGCCATCTGGAGGGAAACTGCTCTATTGGCTGCTTCTGAGTTGAAAGACTCTATAAACTGGAGGCCAACCTTTACCATTGTCTTAGCATGTTAGCATTCTGCATTTATTGTTTTATAATTCCTTTGTCTTCCACAGTAATCAAAGCAGTTATCATTACAGGCTTCAAGTTGTATAGCTGTAATAAACACACTGTTATTTGTGTTTGGAAGAAGGAATAAAGATGGTGCAAGGATGCAATGAATAATCACAAAGGGAGGTTTGTGTTTGTGTGTGTGTGTGTGTGTGTGTGTGCGTGTGTATGTGTGCCTGCGTGTGCGTGAGTGTGTGTGCGTGTGTGTATGTATGTGCGTTTGCGTGTGTGTGTGTGTGTGTGTGTGTGCGCGTGTGCGTGTGTATGTACGTGCGTTTACGTGTGTACGTGCAACATACGAAGACTTAGTGCTATGTTTGGCCAAGGGAGGCAGCACAATGTATTGACTAGAATCTTTGAGTAAAATTTCAAAATAGTGAAAAAAATATTTATGTAGGGCACTGTAGATATGTTCATAATAATAATGTAGGCTACTTAATGAAGTATTGTCAAGTGAAGTTGACACTACTCTCGTGTACTTACATTGGAGAGTCTCTACTGCCCTCCTTTGGAAGTATGGTACACAACACTAACAATTAGTACACTGAGCAGTTACAGAGACTGACCAATAGAGGGCACTGTTCTCCCATCACTGGAAACACTGTTAATATCTAAGACAGTTCCTGGTACTGTAATACCATGGAATCATATGGTAATTGATAATAAATTAGTAATTAGCAATGCATAAGTAAATGTAGTTGCATAATATTTCTAATTAGGGTTGATATGCATATGAAGACTGGCACAAAAATAACAAATGGAAATATGATTATGTCACATTAACCATGAAGGGAGCTGCAGATGATCAATAGAAAAAGATCAGGGCCCAGTGGAAAGGCAGTATATATCTGTTTCCCAATAGAAACATAAAACTACTTAGATATTTTAATGAAATGCACATGTAACTTATCCAGTAAAGGGGGGTTTATTTAATTTTGGCTCAGAACAGAAAGGTTGTGTGTTCAATCCCCAGGACCGTCAACCAAAATCTTTTTTGTGTGGAGTCTGACTGTGATTTTTTTTAGATTCTCCAGTTTCCACATGTGTCTCAATGCATTGTGGCACATATAGTAATAATGTGCTTATTTTTTGCCAGTTTAACCTTGTAGCTATAGGGCAGGCTCCACCCCCCCCCTTTCACTGAGACAAACAGGGAAGGGGGGGGGGCAATAGTTGCATGCAGACATTTAGGAGGGCAGCTCCTGGCCGCAGATTGCCCAAGCACTGAGGAGTCTGTTATTAATGGACTCACACCAGAACATGACCAGAATCACAAGCAGACCTGGAATACGCTGTATTTATTCTAGCACAGTTGGACACACGCACAGTCACTCACCAAACACATGAATATGCACACACGCACACACACGCACACACACACCTCTGTAATATAGAACAGAAGGTAACATTTGTTTGAGCTTTAGTTCAGATTTTTCCATGATGCCTAAAATTGCCCACAATTCCAGTTTGAAGTTTTAATGAGGAGGGGGTAGTTCATTTGATTTCATTAGTGGTGGTGCTTGAACATCTCTTGAACAGCTGTAAATGGGACCACAGAGATCACCTTATGCCATATTATTCCCTCACAGAGTCAGAGGTCAGCTACAAGACCATGTCTGAGATGACCTTTTCAGATATGGGTTTTAATTATATATATGTAAACTGGTATACTATAAACTATATATATATAGTATACCAGTTTACAGTGTACCAGTTTATAGTATACCAGTTTATAGTGTACCAGTTTATAGTATACCTAATTGGCATTTCAAAGCCCAAGTGACATATAATATTTTTTTTTGATTCATTCAGGCACTTATTATTTTACTTAAAGTCCAAACTAAGATTGTGTTGTTATAAACATTTTCTTCTGTGTTCTAGTGTTTCTCATTCTATTCAAACGTAAGCACAACACTTTCAGAATAACTCTCTAATCAGGTTTACTGAAACATACACATGTTTAACTTTAGCAGATGGTTTGGGATTTTCTTGGAAACTGTTGTCAAGGCAAGAGATCAAGGTTCTCAACAGATTTGACTTTGTGAAAAGTCTGGCTTGCTCGAAATGTGACTACAACCCGTCTGTTAGTTTAACTGACATTGATTTAATTGATTGACAGCATTTATATTTAGGAACTCTTCTAATGACCCTTCACCATCTGCTTTGGCTGCAGTGGCCCGAGCTGCTGCCTCTTCCTTGTGTGTTCGGTGTGTGTCTCTGAACTGTTGACTGCCATGTTTTGTGTCTCGATGCTCTTGATTTTTCTCCAGAAAATCCAGGTCTAGCTGGTCTGCAGACATCCTCCTGGACACTGCTCCAGTAAGTGTGTGTGTGTGTGTATTAGCCAGCAAGATACATTTTGTAAGTGATCCAAAAAAGGAACAGTGGTGAACCAGTACCAGGTGATGCATGTGTAGCAAAGATTAGCCCATGTGGTGTGATCCAACAGATGAGCTACTCAAACTGTTGTTAATGCTGGTTCTGATATATATGGCTGCACAATATTTGTTCATAATGTTACTGACCTGGGTCTCTTTCACCGTGAAGTATGATTTATGGCTTTCACAGTTTCCTTTGAATAGTGTTCCATTTTTACACATTTCTGTCATGTCACTGACTTTACATTGTTCTGTGTAATGGCCTCCTCCTCTCAGGTCAGGTCAGGTTTAGAGAGGAGATTGCACTGCCTCCCTTGAAGTCTGCTGTGTGCCATCTGCAGGCTTTTGCTACTGTTTCATCTGCCTCCTGCTGTTTGCCCTCCATACAGTATCGGAAAAACATCAACACAACAGATAGGCTATAGACACTATAGACATATAGACGTCTGTTGTCAGTGATTTAAAGTAAAGCATACAGAAAGTGTTTGTTGACATGTGTGTTTGTTGGATTTAATATAGACCCTTTAAAATGTGTCAAATGGAATGTTCAAAGTTCCGGGATGGAGGCGACTGGAGCAAAAGCGAGATAACATAAATAACAAGTAGTGTTTGTGGTGAGGGGCAGAGTCATTCTGAGCATACAATAAAACATATTGTGGTCATCAATATTTCTGTAAGGACCTACATGTAGCAGAGTGGTTGGCATTTGTCAAAAAATCGTAATTTGCAATATTTTGAGGCTAATTCTAATTGCTTCCATTCCAGAATTTGAACTTTCTGTTTACAAATTTTGAAAGGGTCCATTGAGCACCACATTAAGTCTGATAATGGTTTTTGCAAATTACACATTTTGGGTCAGTGTCTGGATAGAGAACATTAGCTATTCACTTATGCAGATGTTTTGAAGTGGTCTCCACTGGGCTTATTGAAATTAGACAAAAACAGGCATAAAGCCCTGTTCAATGTTTTTCTACAGCCCATATTAACCGAGGTCAAAGTGTCACGCAGGCATTGTCAGAACACAGGGTGGTAAGGTGTCAGATAAACGTGGCGTGTGTGGCCCAACTGCTAACAAAACTCATCAGGTTCAACATTTATGAACTTTCACATCGAACCAGTTCAGCCTTTTTGGTATTTTTGACATGATCAGTATATTCTTAGCGGCGTCTGTGAGCATGGTATTGGCTTGATATTATTTGTGTGGGTTCAAGGTCCTTCAACATTGATTGCTGTTATATACTGTTAGACATGCTCTTTGATGGTGGTTTATTTACATTCACTATAAATGGCTTAGTGAGCCGATGAAGCTGTGACTCCAAGCGGTGAATCTTAATTATCCTTATTGTTTAATTGTGAAATTAACAGATTTGTGCTAAAATAGGAAGAATATAATTTTGTTAGTAATTTATATGGCCACAGAAGAATGACCAGGGATGCAATTAGGTCAGCTCTTTACCTTAAGTATCACAGGCTATGGATTGCTCTTGCTTGAGTTACATTCTCTATAAGTCTAAATTTGGCCGTGTGTGTGTGTGCATTACATGGGAAGCAGCCTGAAGTGGTCGCCCTGATCACCCACCCACCGAGCAGCGGAGGTATGCTAGCGTGGCTCTCTGTTGCTCTATTTCTGTCTCTGTCTTCGTGTCTTATAACCGGCCCCTTCCTCACACAGAATACTGCTGTAATTGGGTTGGATGTGCTCTGATCTCATTCCTACACTAACAACACACACAACCCCACCCCAACTCATCCACCTATCAACCCACCCACTCACCCACAACCACAAGGGACCCTGGTATAAGGCAAGTCAATCTCAGCCTTGAAGTCACGCATCCTCTACTGTTCCACAACACTGTAGAAATTGACCAGTACTAGATTGTCTTCAATCAGTTGTATTTTTTCTGAAGTGATTGTGCAGACAGTCGACTTCATCAGGTTCTAGATGATGTCAAACCCTCAGATTGGGGGCAGGGGCCAGAATTCTGTATTAACTCTATGGGATTTTTATTGTAAATACCCCCCAAAAATTGAAATTTGATCATTATTATTAGGGTTCATATATCTATCCTCTTCTCCCTTTAACATGTATAGGGCTATAGAATGTTGTAATGTCACATGCAATAGCTTTTAAAATGTATATGTATTCTGTTTCTTTTGCGTATTCCTGATCAGGGTTGTGGGATGGGGTCTATCCTAGCAACATCGGCCTATAAGTATACTCTGGACAATGGCCAATTAGTGACAGGATTCAATTAGTAGATGCAATTGTTTGACACATCAAGTTAAATACAAAATCTTTACATTTACTTTACTCAAACTAAGAACATTAATCTTATTGTTATGTTAGTTTCAAATTATAACCTCACATAAACAACGTGGAAGATTTACTGAAGGGACTTTTTATTTAAGTGAATGAATGTGAGAATGAATGATCGTCTACTGGTACTGTAAATGCCAAGTGTTTCAGATTTGCCACTGAGTGAGATAATAACAGTATAGGGGTTTTCTTTAGGGACGGTCATATTACCCCGCCCTGTTGCCCCGGCAGCAGCAGTGTGTGAGTTTGTTTATAATACAGTGTCTGATATAGAAAGCGCTGACTGATCGCAACAACTGCAGGGAAGACTGAATCAGTTTTAATTCAGGCCACTATTGAATTCTTATGTCAGGTCTGGCTAAGGGGAGAACAGTTGTGTACTGTTGTGTATTGAGTACTTTTTAAGACACTCAAAGTTGCTTTACAATTGAGTACATGAAATACATTAATTTCACACAGTCATACATAGGCAAGGCGGGTAAAGTGTTTTGCTCAAAGACACAACAACAGTATATTCTGAGTAGGGATCCAACCTTGCCCTGACAACCTTCCAGTTATTAGACAGTTCTACTGCCACACCATATCAACCCACTGCTAAACTCAATCAATGGAATTAGTAAACTCATACAGTATAATATAACATTTGGTACACAAAGACAAAGGACAGATTTGTAAACATGAGAAACACCACACAGAGAGTAACAAGAGTGGCAGCCCGAGGAGACTGTATTGTTCCTCTGTGGAAAGTGCATTCAGTCAGAGTGCCTTTTCAGTTACAGCAGCACAAGAGTGGAGCTCAGTCCCAGGGAACATCAGAGAACTGTCCACATACAATCTGTTCAAAAAACATCTAAAAAACTGGTTCATAACACATCAGACATGTCATCATTCATAGAACTATGCACATCTCCCTAAACCCACAGTGTTACCACTTGTGTCTCAGATATCATTGTATGTTTAGGTTTTAATAACTGTATTTTTACAGAATGATGTAATTGTAGTATTGTTTTGTTATACACTGTATTGGTCATGATTTGGCGAGTTTATTGTGTTGTTCACTGTGTATTCTTGTTGTTGTTGTTTTTAGGGAGACAATTTTAGCATCTGTCCAGGGACAACAGATTTAGCTAATCCTGGTGCAATTACAGCAATGTTAATTGATCTACACTGTCCCGGACAAATAAACCAATCAAATAAATAAATGACAGTATGAACAGGGCAGGAATCAAACTGCCAACCTATTCAGTATCTAATGTTGCAAGTTAAGGCTTCATAATATTGATTTTTACTAGTTCTTTATTAACTCACAACTTTCACTTCTTCCAACATCCCATTTCAGATTTGCTTTTCTGTCCTGCGTTTCTTGCCGTACAAAGCCATTTTCTCCAGTCCAACGCTCTTGACTCGGTCACAAATGACAAAAAGAAACAAAATGTCCTGCAAAATCATTCTGTGACTTCCTCTTTACTCAATTACCATCATCATGTTCTCCTTTGATGGGTTTTTACATAGTGCCTCGCCTTCACCTGAAGAAAATGTAGAGTTTGAACACGGAGCGTATGTGAATAAAGGCCATGAAATGTGCCTCGAGCTGCATTGCTTCACTAAGTGCATGTCGTTATGAGAGTTTATCTGAGGCCAGAGAGAATTTCACTTCTTGGATCTCGCTCTTTCAAGTCTGATGCCAAGTCACTGCTTTGTTGGTTTCAATGTGAATAGCACTTCACTAAAGGACTCAAAGGTTGCATTAAAGGAGAAGTGCATTCTGGATCGTGATAAGGTCCAAATTGGGATCTTGGTCTGATTAAATTGTGATATTATATCTTTGCTAAATCAAAAAATATGCTAAATCTATTTACAAAGCCCTTCTCTTTAAAACGTATATTATATTGATGAACCATTGTGTAGCCCCATTACTTGACTTAGAATATCAGCAGGAGTTTATCTTAGGCCAGAGAGGATTTCACTTCTTGGATCTTGCACTTTCAAGTCCGATGCCAAGGTGCTGCTTTGTTGGTTTTAATGTTAATAGCACTTCACTAAAGGACTCAGAGGTTGCATTCATTTACATACACAAGCTGAGCCCTCCCACTGCAGCGCGAGTGCCGGCTGACAATTACTTTTGGCTAGACCTTAGTATAAAGCTTTATGTCTAACCCTGTAGGCTAGAGCTGGCCTTTCTTCTGTTGGTGGGGCCTGTGTCTACTACAGAGAGACTTCAAAAGACTCAAAGATGATTTCGTCAGATCACGACAATCGCAGTTCCGTTGTCTATGTGCCTTCAGAGACTGTTCTTGAAAAGATAAGGAATAAAATGAGAAGTCAAAATGAAGGCTGTGGGATATAAGACTAGACTTGACTTTTGGGTACAATTTTTATTTCATTATATTGTATTTTCGGAGCATTCTGTAATTTCACCTCAAAAGTCAAGTATCCCTAACTTTTTGTGACTTGTATGCGTGTCAAAATTGGTCTAGACTACTTTTGACTTTAACAAAAGAGTCAGTGTGATCCTAAATGAGTTGTTGTGGGGTGAATGAAGCTTCCTTGCTAGGTTGAATGTCCCTGGAAGTCTAAATGTGCAGATTTGACATCAACAAAGACATTTCATATACGCCGGATAAAGCCAGATCATTTCATCGTGATGAGTTCTAATTTACTTCACGTCAAAATATTAGCATCACAGACAAAACTATGAAAATTGTGAAAGTTATTTGAAAATCTCTAATAATCAACTTTTACTAGGTACGTGAAAGAAGAGAGTTCATAGATTGTAACTTTAATGGCCCCAGAAAGACAGATTTTGGCCTTATCTATGAAAGTTGGGACTTCACTTTAGGGTCAAAACTGACTTTGCATTGTACGTCTGTCACAACAAAGCAATATGTCCCAGAATGGACGCCTAGATAATACAAAATGTAACTGATGTAAATGAAACTGGCAACCCTTGAAGTTTGTGAAGAACTGTGAAAAAGATAGAGAAGAGCGTTGGATGTCTGTTACATGGAACGAATTCTGTTTAGCTAGATACGTGTGTTTTTATATGGATATATAAGGGAAAATATGATTGTATAGAAACTAACCCTTACTTAGGCTACAAGTGGCACAGAAACGTGTGTATTTTCATTTCACAACCACTTAACATCAAGGGGGGCGGTGTTGGAAAAGCTACAAGCTCTACCTAATAAAGTGGCCAGTGAGTGTATTCTCCTCCTATTGTATTGTATTGTATTGTATTGTATTGTATCAGTGTAGTAATGACACTTCTGATCATGCCATTGTTGACATGCGGTGTGGAATATTGTAGGTAGTCCCAGGAGGTTAGATTACATACGAATGTAAACAGCTCCACAACGAAGGACTCACGGGGGGGCTCTGCTTAGACGGCTTCTCAAAACATCACAGGGGACGCCAAGTATCTTATATCCACAAAAAACATCCCATTTATTGTCGACAAATGTATTTCCGTATGAGCTGTTTTTTCCCTTGACAAGCCCTGTATGCAAACAGAGCAAACACAGATGCAGCTTCTATAGGCGTCTATATGTAGAGATGTAAATCACTCCGTACCTAATAAAGTGGCCAGTCAGTGTTTTGACCATCTTGACTTGTGGCTGTGGCCCTGCCTCCCTGCTCGGCACCTCATTAGGCACGCTCAGGTCTGCTTAAAGTCCAATTTAGGAGAGATTTCCCCCGACGCCTCCCTTACCGTGAACGTGAATGGGGTCAAAAAAAAGGCACAGTCCACCTCTATACAGATCTGTATTCTCCGAGCACCCCAGAGTAAAAGCGTTTTTATGAGTTTTAAGATGATTACTTCGTTTCATTTGAGCTGGCCTATGGAAAAGCGGCGCTCCCGTGTTTGCGCTCATGTGATAGCCAGTGTGAAGGAAATTGGTTTGGAGATAGATCGCTGCCAAGGACATGACGATACATTTCACCCGGTAAAATTTGATCTGAGATAAGAGTTACATTCTCAATCTGCAAGAGGAAACGGGACAAATATTTCTCGACGCAAGCACTAGGCACTTAAGCAGTAGTGATTTACTATAATTTATACTACAACCACTTTATACGCTTACTTCCTTAGGGTAGACCCTTTGTAACCAGAAATTGATGATCAACTGGGATTACCACATACACATACTAGGATATACAGATAACTATCTAGCGAGTGGTTGATGTCAGAGACTGGTTTGAGGGAAGGGAAAAGCCACACACGAGCTCGGTGAACCACTTGTTATATCAAGGTTTGCAGATCTCTGAACGCACCATGAAGCACAGGGGGCTACAGCAGCAGAAGACAAAGCCCCTTTAGTAGGCGTACCTAATGAAGTGGCCACTGTGTGTACTTTAAGCATGCTAAATATATTGGCATGATCCTAATGTGTGTTATTTAGCGGTTTGATGAGCCTTATTGGCAATGCTCCTGGCACACTATTGTATGTATTTACTAGCAGTTCAAATGTTATCACACAGAGGATTTATTTTAATCTCAAAGCGCATTTGCTATTTGTAGACATCTGCCAATAACCCAACAGTTTGTCAATAGCATAGTTCCTGGCTCCACCCACAAAATGCAAATGAGTATATTCGATTATTTTCACCCAATACACTCACTGGCCACTTTATTAGGTAGACTTATTTACATGCCTGTGAGCTCAAATAGATAATCAATTCACAATGAATTAAGCCGATTGATATTGGACCACCCTGCTGAATTTAAACTTCAGCATAATTCAGGGAGCATCAATTCTGTGCCCAAAAATGCCTTGTTTTTGGGTTTGGCCAGAGATTGGTTGGAGATAATAGTTAGAGGTCTACATATCTCACCGGATGTCACTGTATTAGGCGCAAGGTCCACCTAATAAAAGTGGCCGGTAGCGAGCGTATATAATAGAAATTCACAAGCTTAGCATAAAATAACATTACATCTCAATATACTTTCCATATTTAAACGTGTACTTATCTGAAAATAGTCTCGCAGTCTGACTTCCTTCCTATGAGTCAACACATTTATTTGCAGTCATTTCTATTTCATACTTGCATTGCTACGGTCACAGACACACACAGATGATGAGCAAATACATGAGTAAAAATTACTTTCAGGTTGGAAATACCATCGTCTCTCATTGCGCTAATAAGAAGCCCCACTATCATCACCGGTTCTATCATCAATTGTGACAATTCACAGCTTCAAATAGGATTACATCGGAGAGCCAGGATGACGTAGCTGTAAAAACACCAATTTCAAGACCTTTCTGTTTGCACTCTTTCTGGCTTCACAGGTTTGATAGGACTACAGAGGCCTAATTTTGACCGATAGCTTGTGGTTTTCAGTAATAAACTAGCAAGAAAAATCTGTTTTAGTTAGCATTAGCATATAGCATTTAGCTTCTAGCATCAGCGTCTAGCATCAGCTTCTAGCATCAGCTTCTAGTGTCATTGTTTAGCTTGTGTTGGCTGGTCAAACACTCTTCCAATAATATATTTTGAAGGACTGAACATTTCTAGTGTCGTTTTATTTGTCCTCCACTTTCTAGACAATTACTTGGCTTTCAAGGAGCCTACAACTTTGGCTAACTTCCAAAAATGACTCAGGGTTTTGGGGCAGAAGCATTAAATGAGGATCTAGGACTAAAGACTTTACTCCATATTACACCTTTACTCACAAAGATGTGACATATGTACCACTGAAATATAATCTTAGAGATGTGATTGAATTACATAAAGTTTCATCTGATGTATTATAGTTTGCTTACCCAATATGGCAAAAATATGTTACAAACGTAAGCTGTCATACTGACATTACATTGTTTATTGTTATTGTTGCCATTATTATTTTTCTTGAAAATAAATGTTGTAAGATATATTTTCTATGGGTGAGTTCTTAAATTTAGAAAGTTAAATAACCATTTTTGTGTCTTAATTTAAGACAAATATTCTTTATCTGTTGTTGAAGAATAATCAAAATTAGGTTTGTGCTTGTTATGAGAAAAAATAACTAATTTCTTGCAAAAAATATCTTTATAAGAATTGGCTAGATATACTTTCTTAATATAAGATTATTTTTCTCAAGTGACAAGTTATTTTTTCTTTTTAGGAAAAAAATAAGAAATTGTTACTTAAAATGGGACATTTTTACTTTCTTGAATTTTACTTTTTGCAGTTTTGGGGTTGGGGTTGGGGTTGTGTGGGTCAGGTGTGGTAGTTTTGTGTGTACCCTTGGATAAAATCCTGCAGGTGCCACTGGTCGAAGGGGCTTCCATCAGACTGCTCCAGGGCAGGTGTAACTTCCCACTTCCAGGAGTCACTGTGTAGTGAATGGATAATGCAATTGTAAAGCATCTTTGCGTGTCCAGAAAAAGCAAATCATGCTTTCTTAGATTAGTGTATAAAAGTGATAGTTGTGAAGTTCAGCCAGTGTCACATATACCTCTTCTCTCCTTCAGAGCTGTATGAACACTTCAATTCAAAATATTCATATTGATTTGAGTCGTTTATTCTTGAAAGTGGCACAACATGATGCAAAGTGGTGCTGGTGGACATTTTGTGATGCTCTAGTGCCGTGTTTCTCAAACTCTTTCCAACCCAGGACTTCTTAGTCATTGTGAAAACAATCATGGACCACCTGACCCCCGAGACTTGGAGACCAACGCAAAAGCCTGGGTTTGTGTAGGATGTGTGCAACAAAAGGCTATGGTCTCTATTAAGGCTAAATTTGCCTAGTTTTCAAATTAGAAGTTCACTTATCTGTGATCTTTAATTGCTTAGAGAGACTTTGAGAATCACTGAATAAAATGTGATTTCTTTGTGACATCTTCTTGCGGACCACTTGGGGGCTTTCACGGATCACTAGAGGTCCCTGGACCACAGTTTGAGAAAGACTGCTCTAGAGGAACAAGAAAAATAACATAATGAACAAGTAATTATTTCACTTGTTTCAATGTAATTTTGACCGATTTTAATTTGCTTGTTTGTTTCATGCTAAATTTCAATAAATAAAAAATCTTATTCCACTGGCAGATTTTTTACTGAAATAAGAATCCAGTATATTAAAAACACAATTATTGCATTGAAACAAGTAAATAATGTAAATCTAAAAAGTAAATGCATCTTATCGAAGTCTGAACGACCCAAACAAGATTCATATTTTGAATTCAACTCAACAACCTAGTTCAACATTATACATTTGATAAGCTCTTTGAGACTTAGCAAAGTGATAGTTGTGAAGTTCAGCCAGTGTCAGATATTGGATATTGCCCTCCTCTTCATCAGAGCTGTAGATAGTGTCTGATGAGGTGAGTATTGAGTGGAGTTCCTCCCACATCATCAGCGGGTCATTATGATTCGCAGTCATTAACGGAAGAGATGGATGGTTAGCTCTGCCTCTCTTTGTCCTCATCTCTTTACACCTGTGTGCCGATGAAAAGGCCACCATCACACTGGACACACACACATTTTGTTCACAGGCCTGCGTTGCGCTGACGGCAACCATGAATTAACATAATGGGTTGTGGTAATGTCCAAAGGCGGCATCACACCAGCATTTCTGTAAGGAGAAGAGCTTTTTGTCTGTGGCAGGTTATTGTTTGAAAAATGGGATAAGTAATAAAAGTACACTTGACATGATCAGGACATTAACATAGTACACTCACTGGTAGTCCATAACAGTTTGTCAATATCTATTATTACCTCTATTTACATTTGTTATAAATTAACCTTAAAAACATATTTAACCATTATACAGAATGGTAATTAGCGGTTTTCACAACTACCCAGACATGTGTTATGCCTATAACATAATAATTAAAAATCTTGTGGAAGCATAAAATTGGCAGGCTATCGTGTATGATTTTCTCAGTGGATGTTCAGACCCCAGCCCTTATTTTACCAAATCCATGCTTAGAGCACAAAGAGTTTAAAAAGTCTAAACTTATTCTTTTGTAACAAACATTTTTGTTTAGTAGTAGAGACATTTTATTCATGTCAGTCTGTTCAATAATGCACATACATCTCCTCCTCAAACACCTCTCATCTTGTGCAGGGCTGAGGGCTCTGCTCATTGAGTTTTGGTCTGAGTAAAAGTGAGGGCACATCCATAAGCCTGTTTTAAGATGGGGAGACAAAGATCTAATGTTTGTGACTTCTTACCTCTGTCATTGTTCTGACAGACACATTTCACTCTTCCTCACATCCTCGTCTTTATTGCTGTTGTCCGCTGCACGTTGTTTTGTGCATGCCTCTAAATCAAAATAATCCAGTCGTGATATTTTTGAAAAGTTTACATCAATGAAAGTTTCAAGTGGCTGCGCATGGAGATGGGTTAAATTATTGCCTTTTTTCAAACAGGAATAACACAGAGTCTTACTAAATGGTATCAGGCTGCAGTAGTGACTGGGTGATTGACAGGTCAGGGTTGTACTGTGAGAGAGACGGCTGTATGCACTGTTTCTGCTCATTATCAGCAGGTCAAAATTGATCTGTTTGTAGGATCTTTTGTGTCATCTTGTGTTTAGAAATAGTGTTCCAATTACCTTTTTTAAAGGCATTTCCACCAACATAATTGCCTCTCAGAGAATTTAATCTTTTACATTCTCTGTAAAGCCCACACATAGTCACCCCACAGCTAATGGAGCTCACAAGTAAAAAGGTTCCAAGATCATGTAAATAGTAATTTAGTCCTGCTCTAATCCCACTCATTTCTATGCATCAGCACGCTCAAAAGTGTGCAATGTTACATAATGTTAAATGTACATTTGGGGCAGAAGAGATTATGCATGCAATATAAGCGATCAGATATAGAGCCTGTTCTGTATTCAGTATTTTACATGTGACATCTTGAAATGTGAAATAGTCCATGTGAGTTGAATGCTCATCATTGAGTTGGACGATGAAAGATTTTTGTTTGTGTGATTACTACACAATTTGTCAGTATTGTTTAACATTTTTTCAGTGCAGGGTTCTGTGTATATAGTTTGTGTGTTCAGTAAAGTGTATGAGAGTTAAAGGAATGCAATGTTAAAACAAAGATAGCATATCACCTACCAGAGTGCAGACCTCAAAACTGAAGGTAACAACACATTGAACACACACACACTGTACATTATAAAGACAAAGAAGACAAAGGTTACATTGTGTTTAAATTGGACATATTTTCCTCATTCTGTGCTATGTTACAGTATGTATGTGGACACACAGGGTACACTTCTATAGACTGTTCTAGTTTTCACAAATAAGTAGCTGTTTTCCTCAAATCTAATAATATATATCATATTTTTGCTCCAGTTCCCCGCGGGCACTGAACGTCCACATCCGTCTACGCACGCTGGAATATGCAGTGCAATCAATATGGTGGCCATGGAGTAAAACATCCTGCCTACCTCTGCTCCTTCTCCTCCCCTGCTTGCTTACTGCATCCACAGCCTCTGTGTTCTGATAACAGGGTTTAGTGTGGAGGGGGACATGCACACGCACACATGCTCACACTCACACTCTCTCACAGACACTTGTACAAAGGGTTTTGTGGGGACATCACAAAGATTTATTTCCTTGCATCTTGTAGCCAGTATTGTAGAGTATTGTTACTTTAAAATACTTTGAATAAAAAGTAAAAAGCACATATACAGTTATATTTTACTCAAGTAGTATGTTTTCAACGTAATATTAGATGAACTTTTAATAAGACAGATCAAAACAAAAAAGTAATTCTAAATATAAAAAATATATATAAAAAAATACATATAATAAAGAAAGTATATATTTGTAAATATTCTCACTTTTTTTGCAAGAAAAATTTTAATTTCCCAAATTTTTCTTAATTTAACAAAATTTTACTTAAATGTAACTAAATGTAACCCACGATGAAAGCAGGTCCCCATAAGTGACCGGAGAGGTTTGAGTCCTCACATGACTTGATAAACGAGAACACATACTCTCACGCTCCTGCACTGCTCGGCCATTCAGCCGCCTGCCGCTGAGTAATGAGCAGGTTTAGTGAAGGGGACAGCTCACCTTCTTAGCACCCCTCCTCAAGGAGACTTCTGATCATAGTTGTCATCTATGGCTAAGCACATTAAATGGATACTACGTGTATGTGAGAGCCGCACATTTATGTTCAGCCAAGGGAGAAGGGCAAAGAGACTCTGCTGTGGATTCACCTCATAATGTCTAAGTGATATGAATAAGTGAAAATGTTCAATAGGAAAAATGTTGATATAGTGTAGAACCTTAAATCAAATAAAACCAGCACTGTGTGAACCAACCAGAGCACAACAGTGCCAACCACCTCTTGTTCTAGAAGTAAAAATTGTTGCTACGATCATGAGTTACCACAGAGCTGATTAGCCTCCATTGATCTTTTAAACTCTTAAAATATGGCTTTTTCGAAAAGTCTATGGCAAAAATTAATGGGATTTTTACTTCTGGAACCAAAGGGGAGAAGGCACTGTAGTCCAGAGGTTCCCTAAAAAAACAAATCAAATAAAAAATGCTTAAAATTGACCATAATTATTATTTTATTTTAGTCTTCTTGAGGGACTAAAGAAGGGGTGCCCAAACTTTTTCGGCTTGCAAGCTACTTTTTTAAATTAACAAGACCTGGGGCTCTTCCACCTGGTAGAGTGCAAGGTAGAGACATTTATGAATATTATTACTTATTGCAGTTATTAAACAATTAAAGAGAGAACATTATCTATGTCACATTAGATTTAGGGGATATATTTGGACTTTTGACCCTAGATTAAAGTAAAATACAATTATGACAGATGAACTACTTTATATCATAGAAGATGGTCACATAGTCAATCATTTATTATTTTAGTAAACCTCCAGACAACATGTGAAGCTGTCTCCGTTCTGAACCAATGAAGAAATTTTCTTAGTCTAAAGTTAAATGTTGGTGACATGTTTAAAGGTCCTATATTATGCTTTCTTCACACATTTCACAGTCTATTATGTATACTTTTAGATGACCATTTAATCTTTTGCAACATCAAACACACAATATTTATCTAATGCAAACTGTTTTGTGCTTTTCCTGTTTCAAGTCTGGAACAAACTATTTTTGACTCAAACTCAAACCACTTTTTACTTCTTCTGGGACTTAAACAAAGCCTTGACATGGCCAAACACACATCTTCTCCAATGGTGGCAGCAACAAGGATTATCTCAGTGTGTTTGTTGACAGTGCAGGAGACACTTTGTGGTTTATGATGTCTCTCTGTTTTCAGGACTATAGCTCAAAATAATTAATTAAAACAATGCCCGAATGAAACAAAACACAACTGGGTATGTGTTTGAGGTAGCCTGAGCCTGGCTGCTTCTTGAACATAGTAACAATGCACACAGGAGTACCTGTATATTTTGTCCTAACCATAAAATATGTCCTAATCATAAACAAGAAGCTAGCCATTTTAGGAGAAAATATATCAGAGACGAGCAGCACTGACTCATTGGTAGGGCTGTCATCCTATAACTGCAGGGTTGGTGATTTGGTTCCCCCTTAAAACTCTGCATACTGTAGTTGTGTTCTTGGAAAGAGACCTAAACCATATTGCCAATTAATGAATGTGGTTGTGTGTTTGGTGGTGGTCAGAGAGGCTGTAAGCATGGTATGGCAGCTACGTCTGCTGTGATTACAAAGGTAGTTTACCACCACCAGTGTGTGACTGTAGCGTGAATGAATAATGAACTAAAAATGTAAGCACTTTGAAAAAAGTCACAAAATAAATCAAATATACATGTATTATTATTAAGCTGCACCCCATCACATTCACAACTCGGATGACATAATGTAGACACATGGACTCTCAAATATTATCCAGATGTTTATGTTTAGGAGGATTTGGACACTGGAGTACCAGGAGTGGACAGGTAGACCCAAAAGAGGCTCTGGTGTTGGTCTGGGGTGTACAGATGTGTGTGAAGGGAGCATTTAGCAGCCCATCCATCAGCCACTGTCACATGGCTAAGTGTGGGGAACAGTGTCAGCAGGGGTGACACGCTTGTGCACGTTAAGACAGGAACACACAAAGGCAGAGGCTTACGTGCTCGCTGGGGGTTGCTCAAGGAGTTACCAGTCCCAACCAAACCAGAGTCTGTTTGAGATGTTGCCCTGATAGAAGTCCAACCTTGTTGGGAGAGAGACGAAGAAAAGAGTTTTGGACAAAGAGATTATGTTTTTCTTCTTTCTTTTTAAGCATGTGCCCATTGAAAGATGTGTTTTGGACTAAAACCGCTGCTATGATATATACAAATTTTTGACCGGATGCATAAGTTTTCTTCCTTTTAAAGTCGCTGTGAAGAACTGCCTTTGTCAAACGGCAACATTTTTGGTTATAGACTTAAGCTGTGACTTTTGCCTGTGATCTGCCATTAATGACAGTTGTGGCATTCATCTCAGCTAAGTCTGGCTGAGGTAAGACATTCGCTCAACAAGCTTTCTACAGAACTGGGCCAGAACCAGGAACAGCCCGTGGATCTGCTGTTCGGACTTTTCTGGATCTCTGGGACCATCTGGCTAGATGCACTTGTAAGATCATACGGAAATTGGCAAAACACACATTAGTCACTTAAAGTCTATTCACCTCTTAATTCGACACATGCTCTCACCAACATTTAGGAAAACCTTTCCTGACAAATGTAAATCTTCTTTTAGACTACCTTATGAATGCGTGGCCGTCGTCTTAATCGCAAAAGTGACCTTTCTAAACAATTTTCACTGTTTTAACTGTTGGGTAATTCAGTCAATTCATAATTCCTTCTGTTATTTATAAATGGATTATTTGCATATTTCTAATATTCAAACGACGTCTGTTGATTATTTTCCAATAAAATTCCATAAACCACATTTCTATGTTAATCAGCATTTTTACTTTACTTCTAAAATAGTCACTATGATGTTCAAAGAACTCATAACAATTAACTGTTTTACTACAGTATATATATTTTGGTGCTCCGTCTGTCACCATTTTAAATACTAAGCATACAGCCTACATGCTCTAAAACATTTACATTTATTAGCCATTGCTTTATAGCTAATACTGGCACATTTACAGAAATGTCTATTAATGTGCACTGTCCCCGTTAAAAAAAAAACAACAACAAGTAAATCAAAATAAATTATATATACATAATTATTATTTATAAACTTGTAGTACCAATATACGTGCATATGCTACACCTCTGAGCTCAGAACTGAAGGAGACTTTTCATCATATTTCTTCTTGTTAGCAGGGGCATAACCACCAGGTGGAGGGGGCCCACTGGGGTCTAAACCAAGACTAATCAAAGTTTAAACTAGAAAAACAACTAGAACTAAACCTGGATTAATTAAGGTCTTGACCAAAATTAAACCAAGAATAAACTAGTAAATAGTCTAGGCCAGAACAAAACAAGGACTAAAGTAGTCCAAGGCCAGGACTAAACAAGGACTAAGCCAGGTCTAAACGGGAAAAGACAAGGCCTATTTCAGAACTAACCCAGGTCAAAACAAGACTATACAAGATCTAAACTATAACTAAGTCAGCTATAAACCATGACTAAACTAGCTCTAAAACTGGTTTCAATCAAGATTATAACAGCACATTAAACCAGTACTAAGACCAGGACTAAGCCAAGCCCAGACTAATACTCAGACTTTACCCCATTGAAAATCTTGTGCTGGAGAAGGCTTTGCGGAAATTGTTTTGTGACATTGCAGAAGCTTATTGAAACAATGCCATAACAAATTTGGGCCATAATCAAAGATAAAGGTGGTCTTAATATTAAAGCAGCTGCGTTTCCATTACAGATATGGGCAAAACTTTGTCGGCTTTTTCTTAATGTAAAAAAAATGTTTCCATTAAATAATGAATGCAATTAAAGCACTTATTTACATGATAAGTCATTCAAAAAAACATGTTGACTGAACATGACTTTGATTTACAGTAGATATATTCATAGTTTAGCCATGGCACTAGTGCTCATTATCAGTGATCAGAGAGGTGTCTTATTGAAGCGATGGAGCAACAAGCCCATTCGGGAGCAGCTACGCTCACATTTCTTTGCCGTTTTCAATCTAATATGTTGGTAAAACCCCTGTTGCAAACTAAATGTAAAAAATACTCGTGTCTCCTCATGTATCCAAACATCCTCCTGCTACTACTTCCTGTCATCTTTTTTGTTGTTTTCGCTGCAGTAACATCTGGTTGTTGATAAGGTGACTCGGCTGATGCGAAAAAAAGTGTTTTCATTGGAATGAAATATACTAATTTCGATACGCCTCTAAAACCACCTCATCTAAGCACAAAAACTTTTTGGCCTAAAACTATTCTGACCTATGTGTGGTGTCTCCTGCCTGCTGCTGTGTTTAGGAGGAACGGTACATGTGATAAGTACTTTTCCCAGTCAGCGTGAGTATTATTCCTCCAGATATCCTCTGCATTTGAATAAATGTGTCTGTGTAAACAGTCAGACTCTGACCTGAATATGTATTTACATACATTCATAAACAGATTAGGACTAACACTGTAGAGCTGTGACTGCAGGGGACGCCCGGATCAAAACGACAATATTCATATGAGACTCTTCACACAGACACAATACAGGCTGTGAGCGGGTAGCAAAGTCAGGATTTAACATAAGCCTGGATTTATCCACTCAAACCATGTCACAGGGAAAACAGACCTACTGCCCTTTTGTTATAATATTATCAAAGTATTAATTTACATGATTGTGCAATGTTCTATAGAAACTTTCACTGTAAAAAAAAAAAAAAATTATATATATATATATATATATATATATATATATAATTTATTTTTTTGCACATTTCACTATTTTGGATATATTTATATTATGATTTTACATCAACATCAAACACAATACTTATCTAATAAAAGCTTTTTTGTGGACCTCCCACCTGGACTCGATAATAAACACTCAGATTTGGCAAAGTTACAAAGTTGCCTCAGAGGGCTTCACAGAAAGAGATGTAGGTAAACAATAAACAAGGTCATTAAAGTTAATAGACAATCAAACACACAAACAAAAAGACTGTCCCAGGACATCCCCTGTCCTTAGACCCTCCATCGCGGCAAGGAAAAACTCCAAAAAAACTATTTATGGGAAAAAGAGCAACCTTAGGGAGAACCACATGATAGAGGGATCCACTCCCAGGACGGACAGGCTATAGATGAGTCCAGGACTGGTGGATGAGGTCCTTGTGCTGAGAGAGCTCAGTGTGTGTGTATTGATGCAGCAGGGTTAGGGGTACATCCAAGTGAATGAGGATATGGTGGTAGGGGGCATCCAGATGAATGAAGAGAATGAGATGCAGCAGGTTTGGTTGGGGATTGGGGTGATCCAGATGAGAACACAAACACAGAAGTGGCCAGCTAGCCACTGGGACATCTTGTAATGCCCACATAGGTCCATCCCTATATTGTCCTGTTATTTCTATTAATCTCTGGAGTTTGAATCAGCAGGTTAGAAATAACGTGGCTTTTGT
>JAVQKC010206459.1:0-11182 GCA_036025475.1 Philypnodon macrostomus | reverse complement strand
TACCCCCCCCCCCACCCCCCCCCCACCCCAGGCATCTGCCATCAGGGGCTATAGGGCATTACTCTAAAACCTCAAATGGTTTACGCACACGGCTAATAATATAAAAATGTACTAACATGCACATCAGTCACACGCATGGCCATAGAAGGGACTCATAGGGGTTTTTGAAGAGCAATGGAAAGTTGCTGCTTCTCTGCATGTTTATAGCTATGCAAGATTTACTCTTTGAGAGTATTGCAACATCAGAAATGAATGTAATGCCAAAATGCCCCTATTTGCAGCTTTTCTTCTCTTTGTGGAAGGCTTTCTACAAGATTTTTAAGACTCTCTGCCTACTCAGAAGGGCTGGCCCGCAATCTGTATTCCAGTTCATCACAAAGAAGCTCAGTGGGGTTGAGGTCAGCACTTTCCAATTTTTTGCTTACTCTATTGTCACACCATTGTGGTGGTAAGCTACTCTCTGTATCCACAGCTGTCCTGGGGCAGACTGATGGAAATGTGGCACCTTTACCATCACATACATTCATTCATACAGTAAAGGGAAGGTGAGTAAAGAATTAGTATTTTTATATTTTTTTTATTAGTATTAATTAGGTTGGAGCAGGGGTTCGGAGCAGCCATTGCCATACTAAGGTTGGATGAAAATGAAAGCGACCTATAGTTTTATATAAAAAAATATAGCTAAATGCCAAAATCCTCATTGTTATGTCACTGCTTTGACACTCCATTTAAGTGCCAAAAACTCACTCCTACATAAACTAATGGCACACAACCCATATACATATCCCAGCAAAAAAACAGAACTCTTTTCTCTTCTTCTGTCAAAAGATTCCCAAGGATATTAGCCCCGGAAAGGCATTTAACAAAGAGGCAGGATTAGAACGGAGTGAAACAAGGCGCTTGAAGCAAAAACAAAAAAGGGGAACAATGAGCGATAACGAAGAGTGTGCCGCCGAGATAATTAATGAACAGCGCCTTCAAATAATACAAGGCGCTAACAGTGGGACCGCATGTCCTAGTTCGGCAGTTACACAAAGAAACCAGAATTAGCAGACGTTCCAAATGGTATTTAATAGTGATTTCGCAGCAAACTTTCCCAGAATATGTCCTCAGGAAATATAATTATGAAGTAGTATGGGTCAATGAGGATGACAACGGAAACCAGAGGGGAGTTGGCAGGAACATTTTGTAATAATAGTGGATTTAAACATTTTTAGTCCAATATTGGTCCGTTCAGTTTTGTGGCCAAAACCAGGATTTGGGGCTTGGGTAGAGCTTGGGGTGCTGGATTCCATGGCTTTGTTGGTTTGTGACAGATAGTTCATGGAAGTTCTGCCAGATTTGGACAAAGTAAATTTGTTTGGAAAGCATTTTGTATGGAACCTATCTAGCGCAAAAAATGCTGGAATACACTAAATTTGAAGTTTCAGCAGGTTTGGTTTGATGTTTGTTGTTAAAGAGTAACTAATCTGTGAAGCAAAATGAACACCCTTCAGGTTAAACAGTGGCTACTGCAGTTCAATTTTCCTATTGGTCAAAAATATGTCATGGTACATGTCTATTGGTGCGTTCCAGTTGTACTCAGAGGTAGGATTTTCAGAGCTCCGAGTTGTAAAAATACACTGGATTGTTAAAACTTGATGTGGGAATTTCTACTTGGAAACTCGGGGCCCGGGACCTGAGATGAAAAATCCAACATGGCAGCTCCCTATTTTACAAGAAAATTTAAAATATAATTCTCAATATATAATATTCAATGAACTTGTTTTAATTTAATATGAGCCATATCCCTACCAAAATCCCCATTGTTGCTAATCCTGCTAACAGCTAAATTAAGCTGTTAACGTATTAGATTTGTTAATTTCTGAGTTAACAACTGGAACGCTTCAACTCTAAGATTCTGTCACTCTGAACTCTGTGGACAACTGGAATGCAGCAATAGTCACAGGCCCTCAGACTCTGATAGGCCTATGTCTCATTTAGACACACACCTGTAGTGAATCAGGAGTTTGATTTGAGAACATGGCTCATACCACATTCACCCCAAACCTTGGCCCAGCCCCTAAGTGAGTAAAATGTTGACATTTCAACCAATATTTTACTTAATAATCCAAACAATGACTTGAGAAAAGAAACAGATTCCTGAAAAACGCAAGCATTTCATTTTGTTTATCAAAATCATGACTTCCTAACCAAACATGTTGACTCAGTTTACCAAAACAACACTTGGTATTCAAAATATTTATGTATCTTCTCAAAACACCTCCTTATCTCAAAATGTTGACATAGAATCTCAAAACAAAATGAAGTTACTCCCAAAATGTATCTGTATCTGTATTTTGACTTGGTTAGTTTCATCTTGTGTCATTTTGTTTTTCTAAAAAAGATGTTGGAAGCACTTATTGAAAAACTGCAAGTCAGAAGACCCGGTACTGCGATAATGAAGGTAGTTTCCTGAGGTGCATATTCACAATTAATATTCAAATTGATTCCGTTCATGGCTTCGGCTGTGAATTATGTGAGGTCATTTTGCCAGTGTGTGGAAATTGCCTTATTTCTGTAGCAGGTAATTGAGAGCAGTGATGTGAATAGGCTGAGAATATAGCAAAAGCTCTCCCCTCAGCGTCAATGTCTAGGAAAGACGTATTGTTCCGTCAGGGTGGGTGGTGGTGGTGGGGTCACAAAAAGGGGATTAATTTGAATTTGGTTTACAATGCAGTGCCTTTAAGGTTAATCCGTGTGGCCTGTGGCCTGAAGTTGCCAGCTATTCCCGAAAATACCCCATTGACTTCAATACGCATTGTCAATTGTAGCTTTAAATGTCAATGCTAGCTTCACAGTGACAGAAGACTGGGACAAATCTGTTATCAAATTGAGTTGGCAAAGTTTAATAGTGTAAAACACAGATATCTTACACGGATCAGGCAAAACATGACCGCAGGTGACAGCTGTGAATAGCATGCATTACTTTAAGGCAGCAGGTTTTAGCAGCAGGAAAAATGGGCAAACATGTTTAAGGGATGCATATTAAAATGCATACATAGACACATACTATAGACAGATATTATGTGCAGCCTGCCTCTGTCTGGCTCTGACATATGGAGATGTTAGATTCTTTTAAATGACTGAATCCGAATAGTCCTATCTGAGCTTCCCGTGTTGATTATAAGGAGCCTACTTTTTGTGGCTCTCCCGCTGTGAGTGTCTGTAAAGGCATCCATCACCACCCCCCACCTCACTATGACCCCCCCTCCATCCACATACCACCAGCAAAAAGACATTTCAGACATAGCTATTTTAATGTTGCTGTTCTTTTCTGAAATGGCAAAGCTTTTATGTAACAATTAGTAGCTATGTGACAGAGTAACTTGCAATTTTGAAGGAAATGGCAAAAAATGTTACAGTACATTGCTTTAATGTTAAACAATATGGAATAATTAAGAATAGAATTGACATGCCATATGCAAAAAGTATTAGCTTTTGGGCATTTTAAGCATACTTGGACAGAATCTAAACAGGGATAAGAAGATGTAATCTGGACGTTTTGAAAATCCAAGAGACACAGTTAAAATGTACTTTGGCAAACAGTAAAGTATGGCCATCAAGAATATTTCAACGAATCCACAGCATATGGCAGTTGGTCAAAAAGATTATCAACAGCAAAGACATGTTAGTAGAGTGGTTAGCCTTTCTGGGTAGGCTGACCCACAATCTCTTGCCTGCCAGTATGTTCTGTCCAGCTCCCACTGTCAACTGTAAACATGCTTTAGGAGAATTGACCAAACAATATTTTCTTAAATTAATGGTTGTCTGTCAGTGTGTGTCTCTTTGTCAGGATGCTGTAACCTGCCTGAGGCCCATAATTGCAACAGTAAATGGCAAAATTCACAGAAGCTAGACTAACTAGTTGCAAAAAGTTTGGAATTATTTACTTTTGGGTGAAAAATAGAGTTCAACTTAAATGCCCAACTTTTATGATACAATATTACTGTTTCCATACATTTTATCAAAAAGTAAATAATCCCTAAGACTTAGTATATCCACAGAGGACATATTCTGATACAAAAACGTCCACAAAAACAGGACCTTAACACCAATTACAATGGGCTTTTCAACTCTGGTCTGCTGGCACTTAGTTGACGAAGCTTTGAATTAGCCAACACAGCACTCTCCAGACACAAATATCACTAATGAAGAGAAAAGCGCTCATTTGGAGCCGAACTCAATTAATGTCATTTATCGAGCTCCCGGGAGGCTAAGGTAAAAAGACTGATAACGTGTTCACAGAACAAAGACCTGGAAATGGTGTTTTAATTAGAGATTGTTAATCAAATGTCCTTCTGGTCACACTTCAATAGACCTTTGCATTAAGTTAACTCTTAGTAAAGTCAGAATTTGTATATAAAATGACAATAGAGTGCTTCCCCGATTCTTCCAGTGCTCTGTCTTGCTTAAAGGTCCTATATTATTTGCCCATTTCACATTCTATATTGGATACATTTAGGTTACCATTTTACATTTGCAACATCGAACACCCAATATATACACCAATATCTAATACAAGCTGTTTTGTGGAGCTCCCACTTGGACTCGACAAGAAACAGTCTGATTAGACACCTGTCTCACCTGTCCATTTTTCAAGACAGGACCAAAGTATTTGTTCTGGTTTACGATGGTTTCCAAAAAAATGGTGGTGGCAACAATGCTTGGGTGCATTTGTTGACTGTGCAGGAGCAGGCAGGATCACTTTATGACTTTATGATTATGAATGGGTAAATCCGTTTTCAGCCCTTGGAGAGGACTATGGCTCAACAAAATGTCAAAATAATGAAATAAGTTGCCCAAAATACAACTTTGGGTATTTGTCCGAGGTAGAAACAACATTAGAACATGATTAAAAGCTCAGAAAAGTAAATTTTGCCCAATATAGGACCTTCAAAGACATTCGTTTTTCCAATTTATTAGGTAGACTTTGTACCTCATAAAGTGGTCCCAGTGTGATTGTCTACTGCAGTAGCTCTTTTGTCATATCTGAGCTAATGTTGTCTTTCTATAACTGTATCTCAAACCTGTCCTCTGGCATCATCAAGGCAGTTTTTTCCCCACAGAACCGTCGCTTACTGGATATTGTATCTTTTTCAAACCATTCTTTGTAAACACTCAACATGGTTGCATATAAAAATTGCAGTTGATATTCAGTTTCAGTTTTCAATTTTGCATTCATTATTTCTAGGCCTGCTTGAAAAATACATCTGGGCTGGATTTATGCTTTTTTTATATAGTTACACTGAATTTCTCCAACATCCTACTTATCTGAGCATGAACAATCCAATGAAAAAAGTTAGAGTATTCAATGATAACTGCTCTGTAATGAACCCAATCAAGCCCTATGCTAAAACTGAATTAGAAAAACTGAATCATTCCAATTAATTTTAACATAATCAAAGCAGAAGGCCAACTGTGAAGCTTGAGGGGGCACCCGTCCAATTACAGATGTGGACTTTTTAGGTCAAATCCTGGTCGGGGATTTGACTAATATTCAATTACATACTGGCTTAGTTGGGTTTAAGCCTTCGATTTAGTGTTCAACATATCAGACAGGCCAACGTAGGCAGTGTGACAAGTGCTTAACCTGCAAAACTCAACGCAATGTTTGTTTATCACACCAGGCAAATACATCCGGCCTGGTGTTAGGTTAGCACAAAACCACCATTCATCGCGTTTGGAAACAGTGGCTATCTAAGTGAATGGTGAGAATTGGACAAATGCAAAGGAGTATGGTGTAGTGGCCCTCCGCAGAGAAGAGGAGTATTGAGGCGGACAGGCCCGGACCACCCCCTGGCTCGGTGTAGTGTGTGGCACATTCCAGAACACCCCCCAAGAGTGGAGGAATATGGTGGGGGCCCCCTTCGTAGTACCATGCATGCATCAATAGAGGCTTTTTGTTTGCAAGCAATATGGCTGCTTGCGAAGAATAGCTAAATTATCTTAGCAGAGCACAATCATTTTTCAAATGCAGAAAGTTGTATAACAGACCTCCAGGTATGGCGAATTACAAGATGATAGATAGCCTTCTTCGCAAGCTTTGGACAAGGGCAAAAAAAAGCCTAGATAGGGGGCACAGTAGTTAAAAGCAGTCCTCAAACATGACCTCCTACTGTCCTGAAACATGCATGTGCTAAGTAAGGTGAAGTATACATCAATGTCCCTATAGGTAAATGTGTGCTGTGCATTTAACCCATCTTCCAATGCCACTGGGGCAACCTATAAGGAGCAGTGGACAATGACTCTTCTCCAGATCTTGAGCCAGGATCTTGGTCAGGATGTACCTAGCTGAATTATTAGTCTATTGTGCATGTTTTAGGTTGAAAAGGGAAAACTTTCTTGGGGATTCCACTTTTCCATTGGTAGAATTGGTGAAACAAATCACACTCAGTGTATGTGTCAGCTCTGAGACTAGCTAACCACTGTCCAAAGTTTTTTCCTTCTGAAGCCCATAGTCGCTAGGAAGACACTCAAGTCGCCCAAACACTGAATGTACGCAAAGGCATATGTAACCACTGTTCTGTCTACTTCTCCTAGTTTGGGTTGGAAGATGGAAGCCAGACGGGTCGGTCACATCTAGAGGTCAGTCATACAGCTCCTGAGGGAACACAGTGCTTTCTAATTTATGTGTCGTTTAAGTGTGCGTCCCAGGTGACGGAGAAGGGGGAAGTGGCGAAGAGAAAGCCTCCTTTCTCCCAGCGCCTCCTGTCAAAATGTATACAGTTTTCAAACACAAACACGAGGGATTAGCCGTGTGTTCAGGGAGGTCGGGGCGGGGGCAAAACATTAGTCAAACTGAGATTTGGCTATATTAGCTGGTAACATTCATTCATTTATTTCCATTAGCCATTTTGATCATTACTAATCATCTTAGTCTTGTTTAGGCATAATATTCTGTTGCTAATGAATTGATGCACTGTGGAATAAGTACATTTCAATCAAGCGTATCAAAAATCATCAAGATTTATAAAGTACTTTTTTTTTCTGTTAACTTGATTCCCAAATATTTGATAATGCCTGAGGTGAAAGGTGGGGGTAGGTTTCTGTTACAATTAATTTACAATTTTTTGTATAGCCCTATATCACAACAAAGGTGCCTTTACAAAAAGCAGTGTTACTATAGCTACTACCAACTATGTATGTGACAACTGGTGAATTTAAAATGGTCAACAAGTGAATGAAAGTTAAGTGAGCGGTTGTCTGTGTGTGTATATCCGTGACGGCCCCCTGTGCGTGTAATAACAGCTGTATTATGTTTGAGGTGGCTGGACACTTGGGCATGGTGTATCCCTATAAAACCGCCACCTTTCTCACCTGGCATCCAGCTCCTCGCCCGCTCCTGACTCACCCGCTCATCCCGGGGCACTTTTGTCATTTTGGCTTGCATCTCCAACACTGCACATCAGCCCACAACATCTCACTCACAACCAGTCACCCGCACCTTCATTCACACATTCACATACAACTACAGACAACCATTTACACATATTATGCTTATAAAGAGCTGAACTTTTACCGTGTCTCCCAATTCTTCATTCTCCTATTTAGAGCCAAGGTAGTAACAAGATCTCTGCATCATCATCACAAAAAAACATCTTCTACAGCCAAACCAGTGAATTCTATAAGTACTTTTTTACTATAAATGCAGATACTGTCACTATGTTCTTTCAGCTAATGTTGGCTTTCTAGTAGTTTCTGGACTCTGGCATCAACAGCTTGCAGAATTGCCAATCACTGAATATTAGATTTTGGATTAGAAAATTATCTAACAGTTTTTGAGAAAAAAACAAAAACAAAAAAAGCCCAAAAACCGCACTCACTGGCTGTTATCTGCTGTTTAGCATTGAAGCCTGGTATGCAGCAACAGCAGAAGCAGGAGTGGAACACACGACCCCCACCATTATCATGTAAATGCTAGTTACTGTACTGCCTTTATAAATGATAGCAGCTGGGCCCCACAGTGGAGCCATGGATCTGGATTCAAGTGCACTTCTGGGACACTACATCAAACATGGGACACTCAAGGGCCCCCATTCTGCACTGCATCACACACTCTGTCTTCTCAAATCTCCTGCACTATACATACTCACAGTAGCCACATAGGACCAAGAAGAATATTTTGACATGCACTTTACAATGTTATTCTTGTTAATGGTGGTTAGTGCGCCTGCCTCCCAAAAAAGTTGAACTCTGCGTGTGTCTTCCCCGTGTTTCTGTGGGTTGTCTCTAGGTACTTTGGTTTAGGGGTGTGCGATATGGCAATGTCCCTGTGAAAGCCCTGCAACTAACTGAAAAATGACAAATTCCAGGTTTTACCCCACCTAAGGCCCATAGTTGTCACCCCTAACAAAGAAGAAAAATTACAAAATGCTGTTGCAGAGTCTGGCACCATTTTCTATTCGAGATCATTCTGAGAGCTTTATTGAAACTCTGTTTGCCTGGGTTATTGCACTAATAATATCCAGCCTGTTTTATGCTCCACAGGTGCATACTATTAGCTGACAGTGAATAACATAGTTGGTGCCCACAATGGTTAGTGCTCCTGCCTCTCAGCAAAAATATAGTGGGCTCAATCCATAGGCCGACCAAGACACAGTGATTTAATGGTTATGTGTCTATATATGTATGTATGTATGTAACTAACTATAACTATAGCTATGACTTCCAGCTATCATGAGCCTTAAGGCGTGTGAAACAAGGTGAATGGTCAGAAGATTTAAGGGCTGACACAAAGACAGAAACTCCTATTCATTGGGATTGAGAAATTGACACCAAGACAGTGACACCATATATCTCAAAATAATAGTCCAAACAAACTTTACAATGGCAAATGCATTCCAAATGTACGTATTGTTATCAGAATATTCAACAGTTATATTTCCAACTTGTATACAAAAAAATCTGTTGTCCAGGGTTCATGTTTAGCCCTAATTTGAAAATGAATAAATCCTGGTTTAGTCCTGGATTAGACCAATTTAGTCTTGGTTTACATGTTGGTTAGTCCTGGTTTATTTGAAACACCAAACATAGTGTTAGTGTGAAAAATGTGAGAATTAATTCTGAGATCTGAGTATTGCCAGAAAATAGCTGTCTTGCCAACATGTTTCTAGCAGATACTTTGAAACCAAATTGGACAGAAATTGGACAAATTGAGGTCAGCCAAGTGTCTCAGGCCTGTCCTTTTGATGCTCTTTATCGCGTACTGTATTTCTATTGTGTATTCACGATAAAGCCAGCCAGAGTATGTCTTGTCCGCACACATTTAACTCTGTCAGCCAATTACTGTCAATGGGACGGGGCGATACTGGAGATCCCCCGATGAATCCTGGCTCGCTGATCATGTATAAAGCCTACTGCATCTGGTCTATGTCCGTAGATACAGCTTCACGTACACGCTTGCCCACATACACCCCCATGTGCACGCCCACTCCTCTGAACGCTCACAGATTTACCCCAGGGTCTCATCCGTCTCACTTTGTTCCCCCAACCGAACTAACTTGTGATCACTGGCAGCAAAAAAAAAAAAATTCAAAAAAAAAAAAAAATCAAATGGAGCATCTGTTTAACTTAGTTCTAGAAGTCTTTTAAAGTGTACATCAAAGCCGAGCAGGGAATAAAAAAGGGCCAGTATTTAGCAGCTGCAACACTCTTAGCACATGAAGACATGTTATGGATGGATGGGGAGTAGTCTTCTCTGTGTGTTCACCATATGTAGAAGACGATAAAAGTTTAATGATGCCGTAACCAACACAAATAGAGGACCGTGAGATCAAGAAATGGCCAGCTCTAAAAAATTGTAGGGTACATGGGCTAATATTTTTGCAGTTTTAATCAATCAACATTTTAAGTGCTTTACATTAAAAATAACGTTAAATCTAAGGAAAATCAGAATAAAAATAAATACTAAATACATATACAAAAAACTTTAAAATCAGAGTAAAAATGTAACTGGGTATTAAAAGCCAGTCTAAATAAATAGGTCTTAAGACTGAATTTAAACATGTCCAGGCCTGTGATGATGCGCATGTCGGCGGGCAGCTTGTTCCAGAGTCTGGGACCGAACACAGAAAAAGCCGGATCGCCCCAGTGTTTGTACTTCCTCCAACAAAAGTTGATTTACTGACCTCAGGGCTCGATGTGGGCTATGAACCACCAACAATTCAGCCAGATAGGGTGGGTGGTAGATAATAAGAGAAGGTTTAGGAGAATATTGAGGACACACATCGATGAACAATGTTTCTAGCTGGCTTAGGAAGTTCTACAAAAATGTTATTTCAAATAGCCAACAAAAAGAACTCCTACAATGAATTTGGAATTACATATAAAGCTAAACTTTTTTAATTGAACATTGCAATCCTAGTTTTTTTTTTTTTTTAGCTATACAGAGTTCATACACAGTAGTCGAATTGAAGATATACAGGACTTATATAAGAGTATAGGATATTCTATTAGCTCCTACTTATTGGATTTAACTTTTTTTTTTATCTGGCTTGGGAATGCCTCGATATTGAGGCCGATATAGCTGATGGAAGTGTTAAGGGAGAAGGAAGTCTTGGAATCTACGGTTAGGTAGCTTCAACTTTGTATGTGCGAAGCTACATTTGAAAGTATAGGCTGAAACTACAGTGTCATGTGTTGGGAAGTTCAGATGTACACCTATTACCAAAAACATGACTAGTTAGCATTATGACTTCATCAAATGGTTTAAAGCAGGGGTGTCCAAACTATGGCCCGGGGGCCAAATGCGGCCCGCAGAGCAATTTTTTGTGGCCCTCTGGCTTACCTCTCAATTGGGCCAATTTCAGTCTACATACTTGAAGAATTGTTGGTAGTTTTCAACTTTTCTATGTATTTATGATAGGGATACAAAGTGATAAGATGTGTGTCCAGAAAACATATACAACCAAAGTGAACACAACTTGTGAAAGTGAAATTGAACACCTCAGAGAGTGGCCCTCCTCTGTATTCATTTTTGACAATGTGGCCTTCGGTAAAAATAAGACACCCCTGGTTTAGGTTTCCACTGTGCATGTCCATTTTGATGATTGTGTATTTTTAGGTAATATATTTTAGATCTAGAAAATAATCATTGAATATATTATTAAAGATTTGTAAAAAAATAATGTAGACCGATACT
>JAVQKC010206448.1:0-19950 GCA_036025475.1 Philypnodon macrostomus | reverse complement strand
AAATTTGGCAAAAACATTCTTCACAAACATCCAGACAAATCAAAAAAGTGATTAAGGTGCCCGTTGGTAACAGTTGTAGCAGACGTACGGGGCAGACGTACGGGGCGACGTATGGGGCGACGTATGGGGCAGACGTACGGGGCAGACGTACGGGGCGACGTACGGGGCAGACGTACAGGGCAGACGTATGGGGTCGTTTTCGCCGATATACACCTTGCTGTCGGGGACGACAGCACAGGCCTAGTTTGGGCATATGTATTTAGTAGAATGCATTTGTTTCACAAGAATACGTTTTTCCATTTTACCTGAATGAAGTATAAAGTAGTGACGTCATTGCTAGTGTGAAGTCACTAGTTGTATTTTTTTTGTTTGTTATTTTGACAGCCCCATGTCTAGACAAATGAAATATTGTTGTATTTGAAAGAAAATGGCCATAGAATAGGCCAGAATATAAGAGTCAGGCAACCCAGAATTTTACTTTTCTTTGGTTAATATAATGTAACAACCTGGTACTGTACCTTTTTTAAGTACATATTTATGTTATTTTATCCACCCATGTTTTGTGTGGTTGGTGCGTTCTTTCTATTTCAGTGACCTTAAATGAGAGTTACTAGGCAACTTTTAATTTAAATTGTATCAAAATGTCATTGTCGGATTCAAATTTCAAGATTAGTGCTGGAGGATATTCTTATGGAGGAAGTTCATAAAAGTTCACTGTCTCTTAGTCTAATATTCATCTCCTCTTGTAGTGCCCCCTTGATTTCACACAATTTATGTGCAACAAAAAGAATTTGCATTGCATGTGGGTGTTGCAATGCATTGTGTGCCTCACCAGACAATAGCCGTTTATAGTTATCATCTTGGGTGGAAGCATTGCATTCAGACAAAATCGCTGAGACAAAGTGAGCAAAAGTTAGCATGCTGTAAGGCCCTCATCATCCTATCTGATGTAGACACTAGCGTTAGCATAAGATGTGGAAGTAGGTGTGTTTTTATGTGTGTGCTAGCATGTGTCAAACCCTAATTCCTGATTCCGATCACCGCCCAGCATTGTCTTGTAGTTACCTCTTGAGAAATAAAGCAGGGAAGATAAAAAACTGATGGCAGAGAGAGGAATCCTAATTAATTGTGATGAATATGCAGATTGGGTTGAATCCTCTGGATAGCCGACTCTTTTCACTGCGATCTGCTTCAATATTTAGACAGAGCTTAGGGACAAAGACAAGTCTGCGCTGAGAATACAATCAGCTTCAAATGAACGTCAGGGCTAGTTTTTAAGACTTGTGTGTACGTAATGCATTCTGTTTTTACTAGTCCTCCCCCATCTCCACCATGTTTCACTCTCCACTGCAGAAATTTACATCTTATCAAATCACTCTTGGCTCTTTTATTTTTGTCCAGCTTATAACTACAAAGCGGCGCCCAGCTCTTGGTTGACATTTCAGACAAATTTTTTGTCAGTATGTAATGGATTTTGGGTTTAATCTCAATTTTCAGAGTACTTCTTATTCAAATGTTCTGCGAGTCTTTGCAGGGGTGTGATCTGACATTGAAGATGCTTAATCAAGTGAAAGCACACAGCAGGGACGGGACATTTCAGGCTCAAAGTGGGGATAGGATAATTTCACGAATGTCCGAGCACATCAATTCCAAGACGTTTTAAGATTTTAATGTCATTTTGGTGCAACGGTGAATTTAGACTGCTTTCAAAACTAATGCACTTAATTTATCTTCAACACTGACTGGATCATTTTACCCAACGAACAACTTATTTTACCCAATGAACAACTTGTTTTACCCAATGAACAACTTGTTTTACCCATTGAACAACTTGTTTTATCCAACGAACAACTTATTTTACCCAACGTACAACTTGTTTTACCCAAGGAACAACTTGTTTTACCCAACGAACAACTTATTTTACCCAACGAACAACTTATTTTACCCAACGTACAACTTGTTTTACCCAACGAACAACTTATTTTACCCAACGAACAACTTGTTTTACCCAACGAACAACTTATTTTACCCAATGTACAACTTGTTTTACCCAACGTACAACTTGTTTTACCCAACGAACAGCTTGTTTTACCCAACAAACAGCTTGTTTTACCCAACAAGCAGCTTGTTTTACCCAACGAGCAGCTTGTTTTACCCAACGAACAGCTTGTTTTACCCAACAAACAACTTGTTTTACCCAACAAATAGCTTGTTTTACCCATATATGATAGTTAGCAAAAATACCATGTTTATTAGAAATAAAACTGAGCCTGCATCCCTAAAGCATTGATGAGTTTTGCACCATCATAATATATATCTTACAAGTTTGTCTGGAATTAGAATGAAGAGACCGAAAGATGTGAGCAGCCTTCAACCAATGGTTAAAAAAACCTGCTCCTTAAGGGAAATGTTTGTAAACTTTCTCAACATGGTATACGATTGCTGTTTGTTTTAACCATTTACTAATATCAAGAATGAATAGAATTCCACACCCAATGAAAAACCACAACACATCTGGTATACTATACAGTTGAGGTAGAGCATGCCAACTTCAATACATTTGTAGGCTCTAAATGCATAGAGCCTAAGGCTAACCTCTGGGTGACCACGTGGCTCTCAAGTCAGAGGAAACTTAAACAGGGAGGATAGCTGTTGCATGTATAATAGGTGGCCTTGTATAATGCGTTTATGATTCTGTGCTGTAGGGATGGGACAATATACAATAATATTGTTTATCGCAATAAAAACACTTTATTAAATACAAAATTAATTGTGGATTTTTTTATCGTGATAATCGTTTATTGAGATAAATGTAATTTATTTGCACCACAATGCTCTTTAATTTATTATATTTAGCATAGATATATTTTCCCACAGAATAAAATATGCAATAAAAATATTAGTTTCATTCTACAATAAAATGTACGGTTGTAAATCAAGGTCTTTTAAAAACCTGTACACATTGTTTATTAATTTTTGTGATGCTATATAAATAAATAAACTTGCCTTGCCTATATATAATTGTTAATCTCAATTATTCTGGCCAAGATAATTGTGACAAAAAAAATCTATATCAGTCAATCAAATCGTCCCATGCCTAACTTTGATTCAGCAACACCTCCATATTCCATAGATCTAATTTTTTTCAGTTCCAGTTGAAGTCTTCCAAAGACCAAGTTAGCGTTGTGCCTATACCATATTGGTAAACCTCACCAGTTAGAATCAGATCGAGTGTTTACGGGTTTGTAAGATTCTATTGAATGCATTCAGAAAGGTTTTCGGCACCCTTTGAACCTGATCAAATACTCTTTCTGATCCGACCTGTCTTCTTCTCTTTGAGGTGCTTATTAGTGGAATATATGCTGCAGTGTAAACATAGCCTGTTTTTAGATAGGCTTTTTAAATCTGTCTGGTATTTCAGCGCTGTATTTATTTTGATAGAAGTTTGTTTGCAAGTGAGAGATGAGTCGGGCATCTGTTTTCTCCACTGAACTTTAAGGTTCACTGAGCGTTCGACTTTCTTCTCTGTTGTAAATCTTTCAGCCAATATTACACATTTAATTTCATTACATCTGCCACGCAAAAACAGGAAAACTGCAACAAAACTTTTTTTTACGGCATCTGGGATTCATAAATAAAAAGTAACACTTCATTTGTAAAATTACAATTAATGGCTTTTGTTCTTAGTGTTTATATTTTTTATTTAACAGATGCCAAATGAAAAAGAATGCATTGTGAAATGGAGAAACACAAAACGGCACATCAGTTCTGTTAGTGGCCATGGCATAACTCTATTGTAGCTATGATAAGTGATATAGCATGTCTAACAAAATATTTGTTGTGTTAATTAAGTTTAGTGTATCAGAGTTAACTTGCTTCAGCTATATAGGTAATGGGACCATAATGCATTGTTTTGTAATATGCAGAGGTGGGTAGTACTCAGTTAATTTTACTCAGTTACATTTACTCACTTACATTTACTCACATTTACTAACTTACATTTACTTGAGTAACTTTTTAAGTAAATTGTACTCTATAGAGTAACATTACTGCACAATACTTTTTTTTTTACTTGAGTAACATTATTTTGAAGTAACAGTACTCTTTCTTGAGTGAAATTATTGGCCACTCCACCCACCTCTGATGATGTGTGTAATGTATGCAATATTTTTTTATTGTGTCATTGTGCAAGACACTTGAAGTATTGAAGATTATAATTCAAATGCAATGATAAATTAAATATGTTAATTTAACTATTTGACTGTAAGCAGATAACACATTTCATAACACATGCACAAAAAATCCTCTTCATATAAACTTTTTCCTATTGCATGTGTGGCTAGTGTTTAGTTGAGTATAGTCCATGAAAACATTCAATTTCAGCTGTTCATTTGCATTTGGAATATGATGATATTCTGTTTCCATTCTTTACATAATCTCTTAATTTGCATTGCATTTCAGTTGGCAAAACACGAGCACAGAGCTTCTGAATGCATTTGGATAAAAGTACAACCAATAAGAAAAACCATAAACAGCTCACAGAAAAAGCTCACCCTAATTTCACAATGAAATTAAAAAAAGTCTGTTTGGCCTGGCTATGAATCAGTGAAAGGGTGATCACAAGTATGTTATATTACGCTTATTTGGGCCACTTCATGCCACTTTTGCTCAGGGATCCATCTTCAAACGTGTGTCATACCAGCTTATACTGTAGATATAGACAACTTTGATCTCCTTACCTAGACTCCATTGCCATTATGTCACGCTAAGGAATATGGAATTTCTTCTGTGAATTGTATGAGTTACAATGAATAGTGTGTGGCAGATATTTTTTTCCTTCTTTCGTCAGCCCTGTTTAAAATAGAAAACCCATTAGTGCGGTTGTAGCTTTAGAAATGCAAATGAGCAGAGTCTTTGAGGTCAGTGGGACCCAGACTCAACCTTTACTCCTTTCATCATCTCCTTCAAATGTTATCTTTTTATGCTCGCCTTTATCTCACACTTGAGCTATAGACTGACTTCATCCCAGCCAACGATAAGGTTTGTACTTGCACCATCAAATACACACACACACGCATGGTGAAGGGTGAGTCATGTTCATGTCTGGGAAGCCTTGTTGTGATCCCTGAACCGCATTCTGGCCATCAAGAGGCAGCTAAACAGTTGGTCATCTGGTGTGGGCTGAGATATAGCAGGCTGGCTGTTAAACTGGTGTGTGCGCGAGTGTGTGAGTGAGAGACATGCATGGCTCCAAATGAAGACTACTTTGATTGGCCACCTGTGTATAACAAGAACAGGATGTTATCAGGCCCATGTCAGTAATGAAAGCTATCACAAATTTAAATATAGGTGTATTTTAATGGACCTAGTGGCATCAATGAATAGAAACAGCAAATTAACCCATATATTGTCTTAGGGGACAATTTGCACTTCGTGTAAATGGAATATTGTACTGTATGTGTGCAGGTTTGAAATAAACAAAAATAATTAATACTGTATACCATATTTTCCGCACTATAGAGCGCACTGGATTATAAGGCGCACTGTCAATGAATGGTCTATTTTCATGATTTTTTCATATATAAGCGGGACCATAAGGCGCATTAAGCGAAACAAAACAGTCAGAAAAGTCAGTCAAACTTTATTAAACGCGTTCACAATAACTCTCAACATTATTGAAACGTTAATGGGCGTATTCACAATAACTTAAATTTATTCAGTTATAACACGTAACATACAACACAATACAGTCACTTTTTCAGTTTATTCCTCGTCCACAAATCCCTCAAATTCTTCATCTTCTGTGTCCGAGTTGAACAGTTGGGCGATTACAGCATCCAGCATGCCCGGATCCCCCTCGTCATTATCCGAGTCTGTGTCGTTGCTGCTACCTGGCAGTTCAGTGATGATTCCTGCCTTCGTTACGGTGAAGCATAGTACCGGTATGTATTACTCCGCGACACTCCTGACTCCCGGAGCTTTGTAGTTTACCAAAGTCGTACCAAAACATTTTGACGGAGCGCCTTGAGCGCCGTGTGACACAAAATTGCTTGGAGATCAGTAAGCACAACCAGAATGAATCAATATATAAGGTGCTCCAGATTATAAGGCGCACTGTTTTTTTTTAGAAAATTAAAGGTTTTTAAGTGCGCCTTATAGTGCGGAAAATACGGTACTCACCAGAGAGTGTATACTCGCCAGAGAGTGTATACTCGCCAGAGAGTATATACTCACCAGAGAGTGTATACTCACCAGAGAGTATATACTCACCATAGAGTGTATACTCACCAGAGAGTGTATACTCACCAGAGAGGTCCGCTTTTTTAGTCTGGACCAAAAGCGGACTTTATTTGTATTTTTTTTTGCTTTCACGCTGCACTTTTTTGTGAACTAGTTAAAGCCACTCGTGAGACGATCATTGTACACATTGGACAGAAATCACTGGGGCGGGACAGCACAGAGGTTAATAGTGTACTACACACCTGTGAGACAGCTCTAGCCTGCACCACTGTGTTATGTGTCTGTCCAAAATGAAGGAGGCAATGGTCCCTCCGAGCTGTTTGTCTGCGACCATGGAGTGATGAGTGTTTTTACCAGATTTGTGTCCGGAAATGTGTGTTCTGAGCATGTGCTGACTGTAACAATGTATTCCTCTTAACAGCAAATAACTCATCTTATGCAAAATTGTGTGAATAAGCCGAACATAATTAATGAATGAGAATTCCATCTCAGTACACAAGCTCCATCTTTACCTTATCTATACTGCTTTGTTATCTGCTATGTAAAAGGCCATTAGCATTCAATTGCCTTATTTACATGGATGCATTTTTAATTGATCCATGGCAGGACAACTGGGAGACCACACCCCACCCTCCATCCTTGTCACTGAGGTCAGCCAGGTTCATTCAATACCTGGGTGTCCATATTGATTCCACCATGACATGGGACGTCCTTGTGAACTCTGTCTGTAGCAGGATACAACAAAGACTATTTCTTGCAGAGACTTAGGGTATTTGGAGTTGAACAAAAAATAAGATATGGAATGTGTGTGTGGTTTGGTAACCTGGCAGTAAAAATAAAATCTGAACTGCGTGTGAGATACATATATGCTACCATCCGGGGCGACGCTATAGGGTACCAACAAAAACCAGAAAGGTACCTGAATACATACAAAAACTCATTTTTTCCCATCTCACTGACTCTCCTGAACTCAGGTCCCAGAACTGCAGAGCTTTGCGTCCAACACAAAAAAAAATATTGAGACAAATAAAGTAAACCTTGAATCTCTTGAATCTTGAATCTTGAAAAGTCACTGGATTCTGGAGCAGTTGTACATGCAGATACAGAGTATATTAACAAAACTACATAATTGTTGTTTTTCTTTTTGTGGTATTTAGAACAACCATTTATTTTGCCATTCTGCTCATATTGTCTTCAGTTGTTTGTGGAGTTGACTTGTGCGGGATATGATGTGGAGGTTGTTATTGACATCCTCAGGCCAGAGTTAATGCAGAGTGACTAAAGGAATTGCATGGACCCTAAGCAGCAGAGGGCTCTTTGAGGTGGAGGGCACTCTCCTCCAGAATCCCCTAAAGCCAGCTCCAGTAGTGTTGCAGGACCATGGTGGTCCCAAACAGATCAATTAGAGTCACAGCTCCAGTAAAGCTCAAGTCTGGCCTGTATCTGGTCAAATGCTTGGCAAAACATCTAATGTGTGCAGTTCTGTGGCTTCAGGCACTGGGCCTCCAGGGTGTGAAGAAAAAACATGGAACTTCTACAGCTGTCAAAATTATGATCCGTGACACAGGCTTCCCACAGGTGCAGGAAGTCCTTGAAAGTGCTTCAGTTTTAATGAATATAAGATTTCTATTAAAAGTGAGCAGTAATAATCTGTGACCAAGACCATTGACTTGACATTGACTGCACCACTAATCAACATTAAATCAATTGCTCTTGTAATTATAACCAGCTCTTATAGGCCCTTTCAAAGTTTTTTCCATACGACACACATTTTAAAGGGTCTATAGGCATGCTAAAAAAAACCATCAACGTACATGACAGCAGTAAACTGGACACTTTTTTTCAATAATTAAATGTGTTTTGAGGACTATTTTGAACCTCCCCGTGATAAATCGTTGGTAACTGTGACAATAGTTGAGAATTACTTCATTACTTACACGTGCCAAAAGTGCTTTCTTCAAGTCTGCTGTTACTTGATTAAGATGACATATCACTTAATATGTAGCATTTTTAAAACTAGACTTTTCACAAAATGAATGCAACACTGTAATTAGACAAGCATTCTGTTAAAGCAATTGCATATCACAGATGATTGAACTAGCGGCAATTTACGGCTTAAGCGACGTGTAAATAATGTCTCTTACACATACATTAACCACATACCATGAAAGAGCAGTTTTCCCATCGCAATATATATTGAAATGACTTGATGTGCACACATAAAGATAGCGACCAGACTCCTGTGCATCGATATAGCACTAAGAAGGTCATCCATTTTGAACTGCCGATTGTCAGAGTTTTAAAACAACTTTGCAATTAGTTGTGGTGTATTGGCACTGATGCAGCCTTTCGAAGTTTCCAGCTGCTGCTCCGAAGCAGATTGACGAGTAAATGAAACAGGTGACATTGAAGTCGTTTTTAGTTGTGCTCAAAAAGCCATTCAAAACAAAACCCCATGTAGTCCTAAAGTGTGTGGCGAAGGACTAATGTTGATTGTGTGTGTTTTTTATAGAGCGCCTTTCTGTTTTTCCAATCCTTTTGATGTAATTATGTCTTTTCCCTTATGCCTCCCAATCTGTTTTTCATCATCATTATGCTTTTCAGTAATGAGCACTCTACTCTTCTTTTGAATAAAGAAAAACACGCTGTTTGGCACAATGGAATATTTAGTAGCGTTATATGTCCTTGGATGGGTTAGCTCTCCTAAGTCTGAAAGCCTGAATACAATTTATTGCGTGTTTGTGCCAGATAGTGAGAGAGCAGGGGGGGAGAGAGAGAGATGGGGATGGTGGAAGAAATGAGCCGCAGCAGGGGTTAGGACCTGATATGGGGTGAGTCTTGTTGTCCTCCCTGAATTATTTAGTACATGTGGGGCTTTGTGAGCGATGCTAACCCCAGATACCATGGGAGATGACACACCACTGTTTTTCTAAGTGGCATCATATAGGAACATGGTTAAACTTATTTCCCCGTGTTGCAGATGTTCCAGGACCAACATTTAAGCTGTTGGTTTTGACTGGTTGGGGGTTAAGGCCAGGGCTAGGGTGTTATATTGGGCACCGTGTCTGGTTAAGGTTGAACCAGAATATCAACCTTGATAAAGATTAGGGTCAGGTCCATGGTTTGGGTGCTAGGTTAGAGTGAAGGTTCATTGAAACCAGGACCAACAACTAGAATGATGGTCTTGAAACATCAGCAACACGGGGAAATCAGATTGGCCATAGGAACATATGCTTTTGAGCAACTAGTATAACTTGGTCCATTCTTAAAGATACATCACATATTAATATTTTTGCCAATTTATCTTTCACAATATTGCAATCCACAACCAGTTAAATTTCATTTTAGAGCTCATATAGATTCTTAAATAAACTGGTAGACCAATATCTAATTTTAAAAAGTTATTTAAGACTTTTTTTTTCTTCATTTAACATTTGACAAATTTTATGTCCAACTTTTGTTTAGCTAGAAAAATAAGTGCTATAAAAAAATAATACAAAATACATACTAATTCTAATAATTCATAACTGCATTGCTAACTTGATCATAATCTTGACTACAATAGAGTAGAGCCAAGACAACCTGGCAATTAATATATTGAAATAGCATGAATCTGAATTGATCTTTTTGGCCTCCAATCTGTGCACAGTCACAGAGGATCTGTCCTAAGATCATCAAAAGATCCAGTCATTGACCAAAAGCCTATTTGGCATCACTTTGCACTCTTTAATCCTGTCATTAGTTTCTGTGAATTTGACAGAAGGAACAAACAAGCCCATACCCACATGACTGTGTGATCTTTTTCCCGGTAAAGCCTCTTACCGTGCTTACACTACTGTCAAGTGATTCGGGTTTTTGTGCGTACATTTTTGTTTGCTTTGAAATGCCCTCAAAATGATAAACAGCTGCAGAAAATCCTTTAATATGGTGATTTTAAAACTATATTTCTTGGTTTTGTAGCTTGGGTTTGGTTTTGTGGATCAGTACAAGGGCATACAAGGAGCGAAAAATGAAATGTCCTTACAGGTATAGGGTGCCTGTTTTCACATTTATTCCACAGCGTTGGAAGTCCCTGAACTTGTGAACTCTTTTCTAACCTGAGACCCCCCCGAGGTTCATAAGGCACACATGAACACACACACCATCTCCCACTGCCCCATAGGCCTCCTACAGGTGAGCTCCAGAGCTGTGAATGTGTACACTTCCAGCATTTATTCACCGTTCCACTCATTATACCCAAATGACCTACAGCATGGCTACTTTTCACCTTCAACCAACTCGTGCGTCTTTTAGCGCTTTGCCGAGATTTGATTTTCTTTAACTCCCCAATGAGATGAAATATTTCCAACCTTTCTGTTTGAAATGTCAAATCTGGTGTTTGACAAATATACGATACTAATAAAACATTTATGATATGTGTATTGAGGCTAACGTTTTTTAGCTTGGTCAAAAGTATTGTCCAAAATCAGAGAGAAAGTGTGTCCAAACTTTTGACTGGTACTGTAGATTCAAATGAATATGAAATATACACCTTGACATGTTTACTACAGCATCTGCCTCTTACCTGGAGAATTAAAACACTGTCCACTTTTGTCTACCCTTTTCTGGCATGTTCTTTTTGTTCCCAAAGCATTCTACTAATAATACTCGAACAGGCTTATGTTTTTATTTTGCGGGGTCAGAAGAGGCATTTGCCAAGATAAATGCCAGACAGACTGTTTCTTTTTGACAATTAAGTCATATTTGATTTTAAGCCAACTTGTTGTTGAATAAATAGTAGTGTGTTGCTGGACGATTGGTTCCGGTTTAATCATAGCTTGCTGAACTTGCCAACTGCACCGGAAACAGCTGTAGCTAATAAACTTTAGCTTTGTTTTTTGAAAAACATTTAGCCTCCTTTGTTCTTTGGCCGTTTATCACAAGAACTAAACTTTGAAGAAAATGTGTTTATATTTTCTCATTCTAAAATGACCAAGGGTTGTCTCTGGTCTAATCAACAGACTGTGGTCTTTAGCAGAACCCTTTGGAAAGCTACCCACACTGATGGAACCAACAGCCAGGGGTTACCAAAGTACAGCTCGGGTAGAAGCGAGGCTTTGGTGTCCTCTTGGCCCAGTCCTGGAAATCAACAGCCTGTTTGATCCAGCAATTGTTTGTTGTTGTTTGCTTCCCTCTTCTCCAATTATTTTCTGGCTTTGCAAATTTTTCCTGAAGAGGTCAGAAACTCCCATTCCATTTCCAGTCACTGCATCAAAATGTACTTTTTTGAGAAAGACTATAGGGAGCAAGCTATTATTTTTCCAGACTTATTTTTTTCCAGACATTAGGTAAACAAGAGATGGTTTGATTCATGTTCAAAACACTGAATATTGCTGTTGTATCCTTGAGCAAGGTACTTTACAATACACACTTTAACAATCACACAACACAATCATACATATAGCAAGGTGGTGGAGTATGGTGGTATTAACAGAATGGCTCCATGGTCTTATCTCAGTCTGCCCCAGGACATCTGTGGTTGCTTATAATGTCACTGTGGAATGAGTGAATATTGGACTCAATTGTAAAGCGATTTGTGTGTTCTGAAAAGTTCTATATAAATCCATTCCAATCCAAAGCCATTATTATTTTTGATTTTATGCTGTAAATGCTATCCGTCCAAATTCTCAAAATTTGCAGAAACATACAAAAAAACAATGAGGTGATGGGGCTGATGTCTGCCTATTTCTCCCTGCCCAGCCACCATGCTGGCCCATGTTTGCATACAAACACTGTTTTTAGAAAGCAAAACATCCTAGGGAATATGACTGGAATATGCAATAATCTCGCTGGGTGGCTGAGTATCAAATCCCCCGGCTAACGAGTGAGGGAGAGAGAGAGAGAGTAACTCTGTGTTCATTTTGCCAAGGCCAGATGGTGAGGGCAGCTTTGGTGCGGCACGACCTCTCTGCCTGTTAGGCCATGACACACACAAACAGACAACGATTACCTCAGCCTGTTTGTACAGCAGCCCACAGCCGCCGACACACTTATTAGATTAATCTTTTATTTGTTTCAGCGCTGTTATCACTGTTTTTCATCTCAATGTGTTGCTAGGATTAAGAGGCAGTAGGATTCAGACTTGTTTGGACAGTTTTTAATCTCTCAGTGTTTTTTGAGCCAGTACACATACATCCCCCTAAACATTTTTTGTAAAACTTCTTAGGTTGAAAATACCCAAATGAGGAGAATTGCTGTCCTGTTATTCTGCCATCAAAAATGGCAGAATAGTCCTGCATTTAGTAATAATAATACATCATAATAATACATTTGATTTCTTAGGCGCCTTTCTAGGCACTCAAGGTCACCTTACAATCAAAGATAAAATACAGTTTAAAATACAATACAGTTTATAAATTGGACATGGATGCTGAAGTCAGAGGGAGTAGGCTGATCTAAATAGATGTGTTTTGAGTCTGGATTTAAAAGGAACTATTCCACTTGCTGCTATTTTACAGTTTCAAGTTAAGTTTCAATCAGGTGCTAGGTCCTGCAAAAAAATATAAATAGTTTTTCAACAAGCTTTTACGTTTAAACAATAGAAACAGACCTTTCCATTTATATTACTTGCGTTCTTGTATTATGACAGTGCTAATATTAAATACAAATATATATACAAAAAAACTTAAATCTGGTCCAAAAGAAGTCATAGTTGCACATCCCAATAGAATTAAATAATTTGGGGGTAATAAAAAAAGCCACTTCTACTATTTTGTATGGGTTTAGATTCAGCTCAAGGGCTCTTCTTTTTTACCCAAGCCTATTTAAATCTGCCAGCTTTGGTTATCTTTTTGAATGAGTGTTGCTATGAATAAATTCCAAATGCCAATGGCCATGTAGCAATGTAACCCTATCACCTCTTCTTTGTGCCACTTTCCACCTCTGTTAACGTTTTACAACTCGTTCTGACACTGGCTTGTTGCTACACAGACAACAGCCTGGACAAGAGAAGATGCTCTGACCCCGGCTGACTGGATAGGAATGTGGCTTAGTTTGTAGGAATGCAGCTTGAGGCGTCAATGCTGCTGGGATCACATGGTACACATTAGGTTTGTATGGACTGGTGGCAAAAGGCTATTTCAGAACAACACAGGTGGACATTGTAGTGACTGCAGTAGTTCAGACTGGCAATGATTTCTTTACATTATATAATTTTGAAGTCTGAATGCATCTAGTGCCCAAACTCTATCTATGAATCCATAAAGCTTTTTATCTCACTATAGTCAACATATACTGACCATTTCTAAAGCCTGCTACTTTGGGCCAGAGGCAAAATGAACATGCAGCATGATCCATTAGTCACTTGGAGAGGCAGCATATTGACAGAACTACAAAAAGCTTTAACTATAAGCCAAAATTGAGTCAACAGTTAACCTATAGTCCACTGTACATATAATATGGTATAAACTGCAGTATCTGGTCCTTCTGTGGTTAAAGGGTAACGTCAAGCCTGAATGAGATTTTAATAGGCCAAATTTTTCGTTTGACAAACTGCATCCCTTGTTGAGATGCTGTTACATAGAAATAGATTTATGAATAAAGCAATAGATGTATTTTTGGCTCTCACATACAGTCATCTTCTCAAGGGAACCGTCACTGTCAGCCGAAGACAAGAAGCTATATATACCAGACAACACTATTTCATTTTCTGAGACAGAGAACTGGTTTCCAAGACTCTGTGTGATCTATGTTGATCAGTAGGAAGATTCCCACATTTAAAAAAACGCTTTTTCTTCACTGGTGTCTGAACACTGTCACCGATAAACAGAGCATATTTTTTGTCCCTTTGTCCCGTCTTTATTCACCAAATCAGCAAAACCCAAACTAATACTTAGCACCATACCTTTTTTAAGTTTGTACTGGTTTTTAGCATCCGTGAGCCTTCTTTGTGTTTATAAGCTTCCTGTCGCTTTGATTGCCTATAAGCTGGATGTGTCCTTGCCCGTTGTTTTCCTGTTAGCATCCTGGTTCAACTTTTGCTGGCTCTACAAAGCTCCCCTTCGGCCCTGAGAATTAAATAGATATTATTTGTAATTCCTTGGCAACAGAAAGCAGTGTTGTTGCGCTCGATATTGTCTGTTGGGCCAACGTGTGTGTGTATTGTATTTGGAAGGCCCTTATCTGATATCCTTCTTATTTCTGCTGTATTAAATCAACACATGGCTCCTTTTGCACCATAGCACCCGCTGTAAAAACACACTCTCTGTTTCTGGCTAATGCAACATTTAAAGCACTTCCTAACCCCTTTGTTTTTACAGTATATAAAAGCCCTTTCATCCCATCTGAAGTATCTGGCTTCTCTCTTAGTGCAGAACAATGTCCCAAAGCTTATGAATCACAGTGGAGTCCATAGGTCGTGTCTGCAATGCATAACTGAGCTTAAAAATAGTTGGGCTCATTGCCATACTAGACTGATAGGGGATAGGCCCAGGGCAGTGTGCAGACAGAGACATAGAACCGTGGATGCGGCCAAGGTCGACTAGGGACACGCAGTCATCAAGAGGGCGATGATGGGGCGTGACCCCACAGGAGTATTACAGCCAATAGGGGAGGAAGAGTGTTCATTCTTTTACTCCAGCAACGTTTCTAAGTACGAGATATAAAACACAGAGGCACCCTTACTTTCAGGGGTCAGCACAGCTCATCATTCGCACAGACGTTAGCAGGTCTTTACGCCCCATCCCTCCTGGATGAACAATATTGTGTCAAAACAGACACGAAAAGCTAATTCTGACTAAAATTCTGGCTCACGGTTTTGGGATTCTGGCCTGACTACATTTCCCTACAGTGACCATGAAGCATACTATACCTTAGTGGTAGTACATAGTCGATTTCCTTCACCATTCATAAAAAAACAAAAAAAACAACCCGTGCTTAAGTGAGAGTGCTTTTACTTGATTTCAGGCACTTCTCCACCCTCTCTGTATAAGTGAAAGTGCAGTCAGTGGAATAGACTTGTGCATATGGGACATAAAGTGGATGTCTAGGAGCCGCAGTGAAATGTAGATAATGATGAATTAAAATCCATATGGTTTTAAATAAAAGAGTGAATAAAAGTAGCGCACATTTGATTTAACCTGCCGTCGGCCCGCTGCTGCTGGAAGGGTTCAGACAGTTCAACAGAGTTCAAATGTGGTCACAGACCCAGTTTAATGTCTAGTCATCCAGCACTTCCATCTGTCCTGACACATTACTGTGCTTCATAAAGCTTTAACTCTTCTGTTCATGACTGCAAAAAAGGTTAGTGCTCACTCTAAAGCATCTGCCCAGTTGTATTGAATATATTATCCTCCTAATTAAAAGTGTTACTCAGCAAAAGCATTACTTTCACAGGTCACATTTATTAACATCTTCAACCTTCATTGGTGAGTAACGGTGAAGGTGTTTGTAGGCGGGTGTACAATGGAAGAAGCTTCTGGAAATAAAACCGCAAAATGTAATTCCACACGTCACACTCATTCACTCACACACTCATTCGCCCACACACTCATTCACTCACACACTCATTCACTCACATGCTCATTCGCCCACACACTCATTCACTCACTTACTCATTCACTCACACACTCATTCGCTCATTCACACACTCACTCATTCACACACTCACTCATACACTCATACACTCACTCACACACTTATTCACTCACACACTAATTCACTCACACACTCATTCGCTCACACACTCACTCATACACTCATTCACTCACTAACACACTTATTCACTCACACACTTTCACTCACACACTCATTCGCTCACTCACACTTTATGCTATTTCGAACCTCCTGACACACTTTAAGGCAAGCCCACCAGTTGAGAATCAATTTATCTAAAACAAAATGTATTGCTCAACATAAATGTCTTACGCCTTCATGAAAAATACTTTGTCTTCTCTGGTCATCTCTTTCCATAGAATTGAGAAGTAATTGGATTCTATTGAGCATAACATAAACACATTGAAAACACAATTCATGAGCCATTTTTTGGTGACATTTCTGCTTGGCTGTATGCATTAATACGGTATTTTATACATTATTTGCCACAGAGCTAAGACATGTTATCCCTGTGGGAAATGTGTTCTCTGCTTTTGACACTCAATGCCACTGATGCAACCTGTCAAGAACTGAACTGTCTGTAAATAGCCTATGTTGTTGGCCTTATGAGTGAAGGGTTATCATTAAAAAAGCACTATGTTAGTCATTTGCTGCTGTTTCCATGGAATATATAGGCACTCATAAATGTCATGTTGTCTCATGTTAACTATACCTTGCATATTGCACACTTTTATAGTTTCTTATTATCTTTACATTACATTTATATAGTTTATAGTAATTTCAGCAAACAGATATTGCATGCCTCGTTGTCATGACAATTAGTATTTTATAAGCGGAAATGTGCTAGCTGTACGTAGTGGATAGAACCAATGCAAACATGCTGTGTTATCATCATGCTCCATAATAGCATAACCCCTTCCCTACCTTAGTATCTTAGTCTATTCATCTTGTTTTAGACTCAGCAGTTCCTTTTAAACCATCGCTGGTGCTACAAGTTCATTTTCACCTTAGATTTTAGTCCTCTCCCCTGATGCTTTAGATCACAACTAACTGCACTTCTTAGTGGTTATAGTCATGCTACCTTTCCTTGTGCAAAGTGTGTTAAAGAGAGACTAGTGCAGGTGCTGTGACTCGAGGAGCCTCCCGTTGGTTCAAAGATAAGCTGTGACCTCTCTTAATTGCACTGGAATAACTCCTGAGGTGAGTCTAAATGAATCACTTTAGTACTGGGGTAGTAGCATGTGGTAGATTTAGCATGGTAACAACAACAGAGAAACACACAGGTGGGTAGGGAAGAAGCTGGTCCCACACAGATATTCAAATATCTAGGGATAATTTATTTTCTAATTAAGAATAGTCTACCTGGAGAGTTATTAATCATGCAGGATATATAGATCATGCACATTAGTTGTTTCTGAAAGTGCAGTGCCTAAAACTATTTGACTTGGTTCAGTTTAAAATTGCTCAATTTATGTTCAAAGTTAAATGTAATAAAATCCCATATAATATACAAAAGATGTTTAAAGACAGAGACTCTGAATCTGAGAGGCAAAGCTATGTTACATAAGCCATATGCACACACCACAAAAGCAGATGTGTATCCAGTTATAGTAACATTATGGAATGAAGTGATGATTTAAAAATAATAGTAATAGCAGTAATATCATACAGTTTAAGAAAATGTAGAAGAAATCATTATTAGATAAATATAAAAAAGAAAATAATTTCAGTTTTTAATATTTAGTGAAGTTTTCTGACTGTTGTTTTTGCATTATGTAAAAGGTTGCAATATTTTAATACTGTGTCAACTAGATATTGTAAATGAGGAGTAGAATCATAATAAGCCTTGGCTTCTCGCTACTCCTTCTCAAACAAGAAATGACTCACTTTTACAAATGCTCTTTTTTATTATTGTGTGTGTTTGAGATAAATATATAAATCAAAACTGGTAATTTACATTTTACTCATAATGAGAGAAGATATTGGTGTAAAAGTGTAGTCTGTAGTATGTGTTAATAACATTACCGCAGCCTATTTCTAATATTTTAATAAGTTGCAATTAACATAACAATGACATGAAATGAAAACGCTTTTTGAAGGAAGAAAGAAAAAAAGCTATAAATATGTGGATGAAAATTAGAACTAGAAGGCATTCCTCACTTGTATTTGAACTTAGGAAGAATATTCAAAAAATCATTTAATGTATTTATCTTCAGCCTCATACTTTCATATGAATGATTTACTGCGTTTAAATTATGGGGGGGGTTGCGTGCATAATGAAGGAGACATGATATTTTTAGTTTTAGATATACGCTGACACTTTTTTGTCATTTGGGGACTACTAATTCACCTATAAAAGCATGCCCTTGATTTGTGGTTTAGCTGTGAGACAGAGGTGCCACCAATCTGCCACCCATTGCTCCAACATGAATGAACCTACTAATTCCACTCGAATTCCCTGATTATTTTTTCCACACTCCGATGTCAGTGGCACATGTATGTATGAATGCTAATTACCATCATGCACATGTTGACACAGTTCTGCCCGGTCCTGTGGCGATTTACCTGGCAGCACATGCAGCTGTATACTGTACATTCAAAGCGACCCTTTGATTTGATTCACAGCCACATTGATTGAACATAGCCTCAGGTCTGTGACTGGCCCCAGCAATAACACATCCAGTCTGTGTTATGTTTAATTCAGAGTCCTTCTACTGGAATGGAATCAAACTGATCAGGACTTGTTTACACTCGGTGCCCCTGACATGCTCTGGCCTACTTTTTCCAACTTCAGTGTACTTTAAACGCAGTTAAGTGAATGCCTCCATGACTGACTGGATGCTACATGTGTGGCTGTCTTTGCGCACAACAAATTGGCTTTACATGTATAATGCACAAGGCATTGGCTAAAGATCCTTGCTGTTCATCATGAGACTTGGAGGAGAAAATATCTTGAGAAGCGTGCTCTTTGAGACCTGGCTGTATGGCTTGTGCATTTGAAGAACTCAGGCCAAGTCTATAGATAAATGTACACATTTTACAAACATGTAATTTCCCTGGAGAAATTTACAAGCTACATATGGATCAAATAAATGCTCTAAGTAGGCTAAATGGTTGTAGAAATGGCACTGTTTAATAATGTTGATTTTCTATAAAGCTGACCAACTCTTACTACAACTGCTAAATACTGTACTAAAGACATACAACTTAAAGGGGCCTTCCTAAGTCTCCCTTCTCTGATTTACTCTGTTGTTTTTATATCAAAAGGAGTTATATTGTTTTCAGTCGGGCATATTTGAGTAATCCTGTATGTTTTTTGAGGCAGCTTCACATTTTCCACCTTGTTAAACATGACTTTGCTTTGATTCATCATCAACAGATCATTACTATCATGTCATCACAATCATCACTATATGTGCTATGAGCTACCAGCTTTTCTTCAATGCAGGAATTCATTTTACATATGTAAAAAGTACGGTACGCACAAAATACGATTTTATGGACATTGACACACCTCAAAGCGCATTTCAAAGAGCATTGTTCTGTGGTGATTTCCCTGAGAACACATGCGGCTGTATTGTACATTCAATCCAGCCCACTGATTTCATGTGTCATTTTGCTGACTTATGACTCATTATCATTGGCTTTTTGAGGACACAATTGGAAGCACTCTGATTGTTAAGAAAACCTTGCTCGTGTTTTTCTGAAGTACCTGGAAGAACAGTATGATAAGTGACCTTTAAGTGTTATGTTAACTCAAGAGAGAATGTAATTAGACCTTAAACATGAATACATTAATACTAACGCCATTAATATTATCAAAATCAAGAAGCACCATCTAGTTGTAACAATAGCTGTAATGTCTGTAAGCCAAATATACAAAAGAACTGTCTCTAGATCACTGAAATAAAGCATTGACAAAAAGCCTGGATGTTTTTAATGGTCACAGGATTTCTGTTAAAAGGTGTGCTCAAAGGCTTGATGATTTGAAGGCATGCAGGTTGTAGGCTTGATCTGCCTGAAACGAGTCTGCATGTCCTCCCCCGGGTTACCCTGGGTTCTCACGTGTATTGGGGGGGGGGGGGGGGGGGGGGGGGGGGGGGGGGGGGGGGGGGGGGG